>JAODAL010004714.1:0-152525 GCA_025379985.1 Phyllomedusa bahiana
CCCCCCGAACCATGGACTATGTGGCATGGACTTCATAACGATCTCCCCCCTTCGCCCGGTAATACGTTATTTGGGGGTCACAGATCTTTTTCCAAAAAGGACTTTTTTGTCCTTTCCCAGGTCCCTTCTGCCCCGGCCGGGCGAGCTATTGTTTCCCACTTTTTTCGTCTCCCGGGTTCCTTGCAAATCTCTCGGATGGGGGGGGTCATTTCGTTTTTCTAAATTTGGGGGGGCCCTTTTTTCTCAACCCCAGGTAAGCTCGACTTTCCTCTGCTTCCACCCCCAGAAATGGCCCGGGGGAAGGGTCCCCCAGGTTTTGGGGTGTTCCCTATGCCCTTCGTCCAGAACCCAGAGACTGGTTCAACTTGCTGCCGTGGGGGGGAATTCTCTTACAAATTCCCTAATGGGTCCGCGGGTGCTTCCCCCCTTCTCACGTATAGGGCGCATCCCGCCCACTCATGGATTCCCATGAAGTTCCGGGGGAATCATGGCCGGACTAAAACCATTGGCCCCGGCCCCCAATTCTGCTCCGTGCTTCCGAGCGACGAAGGCTCAAGGAAAAAAGCCCTTCCTGCTTTCCCCGGGGGTTGAAAAGGTGGGCTGGGGGCCAAATGTCCGCCTCAAGTTCTACAAAACTGGACCCCGTTCCGGGGCCCCCTTTGAGGCCCTTAGTCCATTAATCGGTGTTACAAACCCCGGTTCCCCCTCCCAGTAAAATTTCCCAACTCCTTTCATTCTCAATACAAAAACCCTGGCCCTAAAATCGTTTTGGGGAAGACATCCCCCCTTTTGTTTTGGGGGGGATGCCCTAAGTCTTGATCAAGTAAACCCTAGGTATGGAAGGACCAAAGGGAGCGTTTTTTTCTTTAGGGAAGGGTTTTGGGGCCCCAAAAAGGGCTTGGGGGCCGAGGAAAACCTGGACGCAGTGTATCCCTAAATTCCTTCACTTAAAAAGAAGGGGGGGGGGCCCAAAGAGGGGGTACTGTCACGGAGTCACTGTCCTGGGTCGCGGCGCATCAATGCCCTGGGCGCGAGCGGCGCCCCGTCCCGCACGTCCGGTCCGGGGTCCGCTCACCACCCGGCCCGTGCCGGTGTTTACTCACCCAGCCACCTCTGCCCCATCCGCCCTCTGTCCCTCGCGCCGCGGTGCCGCTCCTAGGGCGGGGCCCCGCGGCAGTGTTAGATTTAAAGGCCAGTGCACCGGTAATTGGCCATTGCGGTCACTCCCCCAATTTAAGCCTGCCTCTTCCTGACAGCCTTGCCGGATCTTTAGTGCCTGTAAGCCTTTAGAGAAAGCGTTCCTGTTTGCTTTGTCCTGATTACCGTGTACCGTTCCTTCTGCCTGTCCTCGACCACGAATCTAGCCGCCTGCCCTGACCCTTTGCCTGTCCACGACTCGAACCAGAGCCGCCTGTCCTGACCTTCTGCTTGTCCCCCACGACCTGCTGCCCTATTCATGTACCTCGCTACACCTCGGCTCCCCGCCGCAAGCAAGTCACGTCAGGATAGCGACCTGGTAGACTCCGCCCGCAGCAAGTCCAACCCGCTTTGCGGCGGGCTCTGGTGAATACCGGGACCTACTTAGATTCCGCTCCCTGGCGTGGCCTACACCATCACTTGCGGTGGTCCAGAGGATCCACTACCTCCGACCGTTACAGTATCCAGACCCTTTTTGAATTCTGTTAGTGAATTTGATGTGAATCTCTCCGTATTGTCAAACTTGCTCACTTTTATGAGTAATGAGTACAAATATAAATGTTAGTGTAGATATGTAGGTTCATACTGGAGCTTTACTTGAAAATTCCATCCTTACTTGAGGCACCATATACAGTATATTTTTAAATAAAGAGCTACTCTCAGTAACATTCATAGGCCAGAGATAGTTTTCATTTACATAATAAGAAACATTCTTAACTGCAAATATAACACAGACGTCATCTTATGAAAGTCATTTTGATCATTCTTTTCTATAACCTTTTAAATGGAAGGGGTCTGGCTAACTGGATCCTATGCATTGTACTCAGCTTTTTATGCTCCAGCACTGCCTATCAGTCTGCCTAGCTTTCACCACAATAAGTCTCATGTTGGGTATAGTAGAGGTGAATGCCAAACAGTTATAACTTTTTCCTTCCATTTCTGAAATGTTGTTTGACTTCGCATATCTGGCTACGATAGACTTATGTTGCTAAAACATTGGCTTAAATGATAGAATCCAAATACATGCCAGCCCCCAGTCTTGATAAAAAAAAACAATTTTTTAAAAAAAAAAAATTTTTAAAAATTTATGATAAATGCCAGAACCCGACAAATAGGTGTTTTTTTGGAGAAAAACAAAGGTAGAGAAAGGGGGAAACCAAAGCTAGCCCTTAATCAGGGGAACCCCCATGCACGAGGGCGGGGTTTAAATATAGCATCAAGAAAGGCACACCTTGAAAAACCCAAATGAAAATAATAAAAACATACAAAAATGAAAAAAAATAGTTTAAAAAAACAAATGGGGGTTAAAAAAATTTAAATTTAATGAAAATTTAAGATAGAACTATAATTTTAAACCCTATAAATTCCCAAGGTATTAAACCCTCTGACCCAAAAAAGGCTTCCTATTCAAAACTTTTCCCCCCCACAGTCTTCCCTTTTAAAAACAGGATTAAAACCTATTTAAATGCCAAAAAAGGAAGTTTGACAAATTCCCAACCCGTATGAAGTGTTTACTTACATTAGAAGGTTAAAGGCTTTTAAAATTGCCTGCTTTTTCTGTTATGTTTCAGATATTCTAATCTTAAATTTTTTAGGTAGTACACCCCACTTTAGAAATAGTAAAATTTCGTTTTTGTATTTCACAGTTTTGCAGTGTTTATATTTTTGCTTTGGTTTTATTTTTTTTCATTTTTAAAAATATTTTTTTAGCTTTAATTAAAACATGGAAATTGCTTTTAAAAACATTTATAAAAACCTTTACGGGTTTAAACCCATTTTTTTGGAAAGGGGACTTCTTCAAAATTAGTGAAAGTTTTTTTGGGTTGTTTTTGGTTGGGAAATGCAGCCATTGTCCAAAAAGCTTTAATTTTTATGTGATCCATGCTGTATGTGGGGCCTACAGAAAAATTCTGTTTCCTGCACTCCTCACCTCTGGGGCCCCAGGAATTTTTTAGTTCCTTTTAATAATTTGGGCATACAGTTTTCAATCTTTATAAAACAAAGAGCAAATAACCCCTCCATAAAAATCAACCTTTATATTACTAAAAAAAAAAACCCCCTTAATTTAAGGGCCAAAATTACCCAAAAATGCTAAAAGCAAAAAAGGGCCCAATTTTTTCACCGAACCTTTACCCCAAGTTATCACTTCTTGGGAAAACTGAATTTAAAACCCCCCTTTTTCTATTTCGAAAAAATCAGTTTACAAAGGGTGAAATTTCCCCCAAAAATTGTGCCATATATTTGTAGATTTCCCCCAAATTGTATCTACCATTTTTTCCCGGCCAAGATTTTTTCCCTGAAAGGGTTTGCCCAAAATTTAAAAAAAATTACTCTTTTCTTTTCTAGAAACCCCCCCACCCAACCCCAGGGACTGTACAAAATCATTAAAACTTTGGTAGAGGGGGGAGCGGGGCAGGAGAAAAAGGCACAGGGCCTTTTCCCCCTAAGGACCCCGGGCCCCATAGCAACTGCTTCTATGTCTGCTACACTGGTACTTCCACCCCTGGGACCAGCCGGCAATGAACGTAACTATGTTCACTGCGCGGGCCGGGATTGGGGTGGAACTATGGGCCGGAGCTGCTGATCAACTGATTGCAGGAGAAGGTGCAGCAGAGTGTATAACCGCAGCAGCAGCGTCTTGGGAAGCGCTGGAGAGAGAGGAATTAGTCTTAGAGGGGGGGTTTTAGTTGGAACCTTTTAAAATTTTGGGGGGGGGGGGGAAAGGGGGATTTAAGGGGTTAGGGGGGAAGTGAGGGGTTTAAGGGGGAAAGGTTTGGGAAGGGGGTTAAAGGGGGGAAAGATTTTATAGGAAGAGGGGGTTTTTAAGGGAAATTGGGCGGGAAAGGGGGGGTTTTGAATGAGAGGTGAAAGAGGGGTCAGAGTGGGGTTAGGACAGTAGAGAGTGTGGGGTAGAGTGGGGTTGGAGTAATGAGTAACACATTTTCCTATCTTAAAAGCTGGGTGATGCCCATCCCCAATAGGTCACCCCAGCTTTTTCTAAGGTAGGAAAACTGTGTCACCATAGGGAGGGACATCACCCAACTTTTCCCGAACCCTGGATGGACTATTGAGCACCCCAGAAAAGCTGGGTGATATCCTAGCACCCACAAGTGGCATTCAACTTTTTTTAAAGGTCGGAAGACTGGATGCCACAAGTAGGGGATTTAGTGAATCAAACCCGCTTTACTGCAGGCATCCCTCCACACATCTTTCCTGGATGCAAAATAGGATATCAAGCCTATGAAGTGTATTGTGTAATGTTTGTTTATTTATAGGTTCCCCCTTTTGGACCACTACGGATTTGGTGGACTACGTTTTTTAACCTTTGATCTACTTTTGTTTTAATAAAATGGTTAATACAATTAAAAGTTCATATCACCCCCTTTTGCCATTTTACAAATAAAAAAAATAAAATAAAAAAGTTACACATATTTAATATCGCCGCGTCCAAAAAAGTCCAATCTATTAAAATATAACTCATTTTTTCCCATACGCTGAACACCGTAGAAAAAAAAATTTCCAAAAATCAAAGGTTGCGGTTTTTTTGGTCATTTCATGGCCCCTAAAAATTTGAATAAATTTAATCAAAAAGTCGCATGCATTCCCCAAATTGGTAGAAAATAAAAAAGTGCACTTCACCCCACAAAAATGCAAGTCCCGCAGCTGGTAGTAAAAATAAGTTACTGGTCGCAGAAAATGGCGCCGCTGTGCAAATTTCAAAAACGGAAAATGTTTGGAATTTTTTCAGTACGAAAACATAACAGAAACCCTACATGTTTAGTAATGGCGGATGTGTACAAACAACACCTCATTTTTACTGAAGATTGAACGTCGTAAAAACAAAACTCTTGCAAACATGGCGCAAGAACTTTTTTCACATTTTATCCCACTTGCAATTTTTTTTCCAGTATATTCTATAGTAATATGAATAACACCATTAAAAAGTGCCTCTTGTTCTGCAAAATAAAAGTCCTCATATGTCTATGTAGGTGAAAAAATAAAAAAGTTATGGCTCTGGGAATGCAAGTAGGGAAAAAACGAGCATGACAAAAAAGGGTCTGTCAGGAAAGGGTTAAATAAAAGGTTTTGGTTTTTTTGTGAAAGTTGTGTCTATGTGTTTTTTTACCATTTAATTCCAGTGCTGGTAATGGAGGCATCTGACAGACGTCTCTTCATTACTATTGCTTGGACTTGGTGTCAGCCAGCTGTGGTTTTTGTCACCCCAGGGCTAACACTAACACCTTTTCATTATTATCCCAGTATCCAATGCCCCAGGGGTACTGGGAAGAGCAGGGTAACCATCAGAAGCGGACCCTCTAATGTGATGATCCACATCTGGGGTGGCTGCAGGCTGATATTTTTAGAATGGGAAGGGTCCAGTATTCATGGACCTTCCCTTTCTGATAGTATCAGGCTGCAGCTGTTGGTTTTACCTTGGCTGGTTATGTGGGGGGACCTTGCGTCATTTTTTTTTTTCCGAAAATGGGCAGGCCACCAGTAATGCCTGGATATCAGGTGGACAAACTTAAAAATCCCACAATCATCGGTCAACTTCTAAAAGTGACCCGAGCAGAGAATTTATTTCCTCTGTGTAGGGTGAAAAACAGTCCTGCCCAGAGGGATCTAGCTGGAAGGCCGTTGGGAGCAGCTGGCATGATGCATTCCAGAGAGATGATGTGCTAGGGCTTATATGTCTAATCGATGACATCTGAGGACCTATATAGGGCATCTGCCTTTTTTTTTCTGCTGATCTAAAATGAAACAGAATGTTGAAGTGAGAAAAGTAGAAAAACCATTGAGCCCTTTGCAGGCAAACAACATTTTGTGACAATGGTGACAATTTGCCTTGCTCGTTCCAGCATATGACGCCATTATTTAAGGGCCAATTTGATGGCCAATGGTGCTTATTCCCGTAATTTCTCTCCGTTTTAGAGAAGAATCCACAAGTGACATTCTTGCCTTTCGAATTCTTCTGTAGTAGGACTGCTACAAGACCCACTGAGGATGCATCCCCCTCAGGGAAGAAGAGTGTATTTTGGTCTATATGATGTAACAAGGGGGCAGATACAAAGGCCTTCTTCAATTGGGTAAAGGTGTTTTCGGCTTCCGGGGTTCAAAGCTTAAGGTTGCTGCCCTTATTGGTTAAGATAACGATTGGTGCTGCAAGGGTGGAGAAGTGAGGAATGAATTGTTGTCCGTATTGAGGATGACAGATTGTATGTCCAGGTCAATTTGTAAACCCTGGTTTGAAATAAAATAGCCAAAAGAGGGCAGGCTGGCACGATCTGATACTTCTCTAATTTTCTTGTAGACGAGAGAGAACTTGCTGGACGTGCTGTCGGTTGCGCTATAGATCTGGCGTGAATACTAGGATATTGAGGCAACGACACACACATAGGGCCACATGTATGAAAACTGTCTAGGTCTAAAATTCACTTTGTTGCCAAAAGCAACCAATCAGAGCGCCCTTTCATTTCATATAGTGCTCTAGAGAAATGAAAGGGGCGCTCTGATTGGATTCTATGGGTAACAAAATGAGTTTCAGACAGTTTTCATACATGTGGCCCATACAGTAAGTGTCTAAAGATGTCATTGACGTACTTCTGTGGGAGCACTGCAAAGACTGAAGGGCATAACGAGATGTTAAAGTCCAATTAAATTATATTCTAGTGGCAGGTCATGCTTGGGGAAGATCTTCATTGGTAGGCAATACTTGGATACCAGGGAGGAATGAATAAAGTTTCCAGCAAAGCCCAAATCACAAGGCCAGCACCTCCAGGCAAGCACCAGAAGGCAAGACCAAGGGAACCATAATGGTGAAATGTGGAGAGGAATCCTCCTTCACACAAGTGTCACCTTCCTTCCACAAACCCTAGCAGTCAACCAGGGCAATTATTTAGAATTTTCTCCTACATGCACAAACTGAGGTGTGTGTTTCCTCCTCGTACAAATGTTTCTTTTCTCTCCACCTAACATAGGCTCTTCTGGAAATTTCTTGGTGGAGGCTAAAGCGGTCTCTGGAAGCTTGTCCAAGCATGGTGGTTCTACAGTGACATAGCAAAATCACGTTGCTGACTGAATCTCACGCTGTCTATTATAAAAAATGGATGTTAATCCAGGTAAGCCAACAATAACAAGATCGTCAAGACACGTCTTTAATATGAACTATGAGCCCCTTTCAGAAAGTATCAACAAGGGCACGTTGTTCCGGACCAATTCTGAAGCTAGTGTGCAAAAATGGATGACATACTGTACTAATGGTAGAGTTTCCTTGTTTGAAGGCCGGAGGAATGTGGAGGCAACAGACGTAGGAATAACTGAGTTCTCAAGACCTTGCGGAAAGTAGGCAAGAAGAAGTCTTGGAGATTGGATTATTAACAGATTCACCTTCACTCCACAGAGGGAGTGGCCCGGGCAAGAGCTTCCTGAGAGCAGAAAATGATAAAGGTAACCTTGACTCGTTTCCTGACACAAACTAGTGTGCCAGGAACAGTCCATGCCTAGTGCAGATCCTAAGCGGCTCTTTCAACGTTGGTAATTGCGGTGACGAGATTTTTCCTCGCAAATACGCCGTGGTGCCCGCGGGGGCCTTCAGCCCCACCGGCCCCATATACATTCATTATTCACGGCGCTAATAAGCCGTGAAATAATTGACATGTCACTTCTCTCCCCGACCCCGCTCGGCCGTATTGTCCCCGAGCGGGGGAAGAGGAGACAGTAATCCATAGATCTCTATGAGAACTGTGGATTTACCGGTAATTATTGGAACGTTCTCAGCCCCATATTCGCGCAGCATGTGCGAAATACGGGGTGAGAATGTCCCCAATAATTGCCGGTGAAACATAGGCCTAAGGAGGCCCCAGTGTTTTACCCTTAACTGACGGTAGGAAAGCTTGGCTCTGCTGCAAGCCCCCAATGTGGTCACTTGCAGTGATGACTGGTGTGCAGGCAGGGTACAGAAGGAACAGCAGAAGGTCGGGCGGGCGATATATAAATCATAAACATGTCAACAGACGAAGGTCTCAGGCCAGGCAGAGATCACTTAATAAGTAGGTCAGAAATAGCCAAAGGGTGAAAACCGAAAAATTTTAATAGCTCGCTGAATGCAAACCTAAATACAACCGGAAATACACTAACAAAACTGGCAAACTGTAAGAGTGTGGGAAGAAACACCTGAAAATATAAAAGTTTTCCAGAGCATGGCTCTGTTTAAAAACTGGATGATACACTCATGGCCTTTAAAACAGGATAGTGTGCATGCGCATACACGAATGAAGTTAAACAAAAAAATTTAAAACAGCAGCGGTAAGCAGACAGATGGAGAAGCAGATGGCATTAGCTGTGGGAATGTCTAGAGCCAGAGAACGGTGAGCAGGGGAGTGCAACGCAGGGAATAGGAGAGAAGGAAACCAGGCACAAGACCCATGACATGGTGAAGTAAACAATAAAGTAAATTTTGGTCAAGTGACCGCCACGGTGTATGAAGAAAAATGAATAAGAAATCGAAAAATGGCATAAAATACTGAAAATAAGATTTCTCTAAATCCAATATACTTTCCCTGCTATTTTAATATCGATGCAGATTTTTCCCTACACAAATAACACTTTAGAAAATTCACGCATCTCCACAAAAATGTGATTAATCCATTTACGGATTGTGCCTCACACAACATGTGAAAAGAGGGTTTGAAAAATACACATGTATTTTTGATGCTGAATAACATTTTGTACGTTTTTTTAATTTTTTTATTATAAATAATTGAACACATCACCAAATTTCTCCTAAATAAATAATTTCCATAAGGAGGCTTATTTGACATAAATTTTGACCATATGTCAATAACAAACCCTTCCCAACCACAGAGGCAAAGCAATCAAACGATAGATGTCCATAAATTAAGTATATTGTAATAAACACAGAATTAAACACTGGAAAAAAGAATTTAACACACTTACTGAAATTGTTTTATTACTTCATATAAAAGCCTTGTTGGTGATGACAGAATATGAAGAAGGCCTCCTGTATGGAGAAGCCTAGTCACCATGTCATTAATTAGATGGAGTTTGGCCCATTCTTTTCCACACAAACATTCTCCAAATCGTGAGGGGTCCCTGTGTGCTCATTCTATTAACTCTGAGCTTATTTTTTAAACAATTTTTCTACTGGGTGCACTCAGGTGATTGTGCTGAGGCTATTACAACAGCTTTATTACTTTCTCTGAAACCAACTAGAGAGTTTCTAGTGGACTGTGTGTTTGCAATCCAATGTCTTGTGAAAATGTTCCCTCCCTCGTTGTCATCATTTATTATCCCAAGGTAGTATTGGCAGCAGATTTTTTTAAGTCAAGAATGTCTTGCTACACTTGTCCATTCATCCATTCCTTTCAATTCTATGAAGTTTTGCCAATACCATATGATTTAAAAACAGCCCCACAACCATGATGTCCCACCTCCAAACTTCACTGTTGGTATGGTGTTTATAGGGGTGATATGTGGGTGCCTTGTGACCTCCAAACATGTGTGTATTTAGATATACCTAAAGATGTTTCATTTTGGTCTCATCTGACCACACAATATTTCTCCATATTTTTCACAGGCCTTTGTCTGAATGTTGTTAAGCAAATGTTTAACTCCTCTGTCTGAATCTTGTGGAGAACACCTACCTGATAGTGGCCATTTTATGGTGACATGATGTTTCTTTTCACTTCTGGAATTATGCCCCCAACTAGTGCTCAATGGAACTCAGTATTTTAGAAAGTAGTTCTGCGTAACCAGTGCCATCAGTATTTTATTCAACAATAAGATGTGAAGTCTTGAGACAGCTCACTGGTTTTTTACCCTAATATGAGGAATTTTCTTGTTGCACGTTGGTAATGTAGATACCTTTTAATAGGCCAATCAGTTTGCCCAACTAATATTATTTTTCACTAAGTGGCAGTATTGCTTTCTGATAACTGCTAGATTTTCCAGCTGGTGTCATGGATTTTCCATGTTTTTTGCACCTCTCTTCCTCATATGTTCATACTTTTTCCTTATGTTATTTCCTCATTATTAAAGACGAAACTTTAACTTATGGAACAAATACATGGTTTTGATTTCTTTGCATGGTGTGATTGAATGGGTTTTTCATGTCAAATACCCACCTTAAGAAATATTAATTTAACGTTATAGAAAATTGGTTGACAGTTTTCATCTACACTTATTTCATCTGCTGTATTTGATGCATATTTTTACATGCTGTTTTTTTAGCCTTTTTGGGCAATGCAGGCCACTTATATTTCATTTCTGCCATATTTAAATACACACTAAGTTATTTACAGCAAGTATTTCCCAGTGAAATTAATAGTATTGTGGGTGTTTGTGCCATATCACACGTGTAATGTCATAAGAGCGTAATTTAAATGGGAACCCCAGTGTTACAGTTTCAATATTATGACACATCATCATACATTAAGAAATGTTTTTTGCAAAAGTAACTTGATGATTAATCTAAACTTTTACAGTAAAGAATTGATAAAACATTATTATGAATGCGTCCAATGCACAAGTTAAAGGGAGGAGGATTATATCAGGCATCTCTATGCAAAAATTACTCTGGTTGTCTTCTCTGTAAACACCTCATTGCTATCTTACTGTAACAAATTCTACAGGAAATGTCTGAATAAATGTTGTTAGTGAAGGTATGAAAACATCACATCAGGCTCAGCATCCATGTCCAAATGGGGCAAAAAAAAAATAAGTATATTATTGGCTGACAAGTCCCTATATATAGAATCTGTATGTTCTGATAATAGTATGCTCACTGTATTATCTTCATCTAGAACTACCATACAATTTAAAGCGCATTCATACTTTGTTTTATGATGTTTTACTAAGATAAAATGATCATGGTTGATAAATTGATTACATGTGCATATATATTTTTTTGGTTACCATTTTAATTATTGAAGTTCACGCGCATAAATAACTTAGAAGAAGCTATGGACCCTTAGAGAGCAGACCTAGTCCTAATTAGCCCATGTCCTTTACTAAAAGTAAGTAAGAATCTATAAAGGTATCTCCTTTACACAGGAATTGCATTATGGGAAATTGTCTCAGGGCTAATTAAAAGTAAAGTGCATCTATCTAGTGGTAAATGGCTCAAAAGGTGTAAAATTCCTCATTAGGGAGAGGCTGCATGTTGGTGTTTGAAGACTTACATGACTTGTTGCTCCTCTGAAATTTAAATATATTAAAAAAACATGGGAAAAGAGATGGGACTCTGCTGCACCACCTTTTAGATGTAGCACTCCTCAAATCACATCCGACTCACTGAGCCATGCAATGTAAATGGGATTAATGCCATACCATGCAGACAGCTGTTTTCAGGCGTGGTTTGCCCTAAACCGTGCGAGGTAAGAAGAACACAGGTTATGGCTTATATAGAAGCCTATATGTCTTGACCTAAAAGGGTAGTGTTTCCTCATTGGGGAGAAGTCCCATGTAGGTGTATAAACACATTTATGCATTGGTTACTTCATTAAAATATAAATATATTCAAAAAAAGGCCTCATGTGAACAAGTGTGGTGACTCCTGCAGACACTACCTATTGATATAGGCGTTCTAGCCAAGCACCAACACTAAATCTAGTGCACTATGA
The DNA here is from genome assembly GCA_025379985.1 of Phyllomedusa bahiana. Taxonomy (NCBI): domain Eukaryota; kingdom Metazoa; phylum Chordata; class Amphibia; order Anura; family Hylidae; genus Phyllomedusa; species Phyllomedusa bahiana. Next base: position 11,838 of record JAODAL010004714.1, read on the forward strand.
AGGGCACATACCCCAAAACATTTGTCATGTGCCTGCAGATAAATAAATAAAGATGTGTGGTAGGGAAAAGCACTCCGATGATGAGATATTTCAAAAAAGGTGCAAGTCAATATTAAAGACTCAGAGACCGAATAATTATACAGAAAGATCCTACAGAGATTACTCCAGCTCTGGTTCCGAGAGCGATAGAAGTCTACGTACAAATAGAGCTCCTTTTTTAGCCAGCAAGAGAACAATACCGAGTCAAAGATCGACAGGCGGGTGGGCCGAAGATCTCGTAATTCTACCTCCCAACGTAACACGATCTCAGGTGAGACATCTATGAATCAAAATACTCTTGATAACAATTTAGTTGTTAACATTTCCTCACAGATTCTATCTCTGGTAGAGTTTACTGTATTACAGAAGGGACTTTCTTTTTGCACAACTCCATATATGGACACCTTCAAACTGCAACAAGAACTGTGTTCCTTCTATAGGTCACTTTGCCTAAAAGTACATTTTTCAGGTTCTACTATGTATCCTACTACTCCTATTGTTAAAAATCTGTCTATTAAAAATTTGGGACTACGTAAAAGTAGCCCTTTCAGTCCCCCACGGTCATACCATCCTGTATGAAAAACTTTAGAAATTTCAATGTGTTTTTCAAAGAGAATTGATCAGATTTTTACATTCATCAGGAACATACTAGGTTCATAGGAATTTGACTCAAGATGAATTCGAGCAGTAGAAATCTCTCAAAAATGATAAAAACATTTGTTGGATAAAACCAGCAGATAAGGAGTGGGTGCGATAGTGTTGATGGACAAACCCCTTATATCGCCAAGGCCTTAGACAATTTTCAGATCCCACTTAATTACCATACTTAAATGCCCATTTTAGTTTAAGGCCAGAATTAAAAGTCTATTGGATGGAGCCCTGACTAGAGCATTATAGCAACCAACTATTTTTTGTCAGTAGATTTTCAATTCCCCCTGTCCTTTTACAAACTGCCTAAATAATAAAACTTGATGAAACCACCGTAGACCGATTGTGGCCTCACAAATTTTTTTTTTTCCCCGATTCCCAATTTTTTGGGAAAAATTTTTTAAAGCCCATTATTACGTGGACCATTATATTTTAATTTGACAGGTTTTTTTCTATCCTTATTGAAAGAGATCAGGAATACAAATACGCCCCTGCTTTTTTTCCTTTGTTTTTGCATTTTTATACACATCATAGTCCATCAAATGTATTTAAGCTTCAGTACCCCTAAAAAAAACATCAAATTTAAACGGGCAGAAGAAAATTATGTGTTGTAAAGAGTTGCTAACTGTAGTCCTCAAAGAGAGCTATTTTCTATTTGAGGACACTTTTTACGCCCAAGTCCAAGGTACAGCTATGGGGGTCCAATATGGCCCCGCCCTATGCCAATGCATATATGGTTCAATTTGAAGAGCATTATATATACACCAATCAACTCTTTCAAAGACATACTAAGATGTGGAAAAGGCACATTGACGATGTATTTTGCATCTGGGAGGGTGATGTTGCCTCACTATTGGAACTTGTTGACTATTTGAATTCAATTAGGTCTGAACTGCAATTTACATTGCAGTATGACTCCCAACAGCTACCATTCCTTGATACTCTAGTAGTTAAAAACTCAGATAACACCTTAAGTACAGACCTTTTTGTTAAAACCACTGACAGAAATAATTGGTTACATTATAAAAGTTGTCATCCCACCCATATGAAGAGTGCCTTACCTAAGTCACAATTCACAAGGGTTAGTAGAATAGTCTCAAATCCATCACTAAGACAGGAAAGATTAGAGATGATGAGAGATAAGTTTCGAACAAGGGGTTATCCAGATAACGTACTGACATATGGCAATACAGATACTTCTACTCGGGTGAAAACTCAACGACTTCCATTTGTTAATACATATCATCCAAAATTGGTAGACATTCACAGGGTCATTAACCCCTTAACAACCTTGGGCGTATCAGTACGTCCCAGTGCCGCTAAGGGGCTTTGCAGGGGGATCGCTCCGCGACCCCCCCGCACAGCCGTCGGGTGTTAGCGACGATTTGCCGCTAACACCCGGCAGTAACAGCGCCGGCGGGGGGCTCCGCCCCCCCTGTGCTGTTTTTTAACCCATCAGGCGCCGCGGCAAAGATGGCCGCGGCGGTCTGAATTAAACGGCGATCGTGGCCGCGCACCGATCGGTGCGGTGATCGGCATAAGCGCAGCTAACTGCGCTGATCCGATCAACCGGGCATTGTGGTGGGGACCCTTGGGAAGGGCTCCCGTCACTTCCCGGGCCCGGGTTTTGCCCTACTTCCGTCCGCAGACAGGAAGTGGGGAAACCGCCATCTTTGTAAAACCCTAATGCATTGCCAAATGCAATGCATTAGGTTTGTATTAACAATCGTGCCACCTAGTGGTCAAGTACCCCAGGTTTGGGCCCCAATGTTACAGTAAAAAAAAAAAAAATAATAAAGTTTTAAAGTAAAAAAAAAAAAAAAGTATTTAAAAGTTCAAAAACACCCCCCTTTAACCCATTTTACAAATAAAATCATTAAAATAATAAAAAAGTTACACATATTTGGTATCGCATGTCGAAAAAGTCCGGACTATAAAAATATAACATATTTATCCCGTATGCTGAACACCGTAGAAGAAAAAAAATTCAAAACGCCAAAAATTGCATTTTTGGTCATTTACGTCACTCAAAAAATGGAATAAAAAATATCAAAAAAGTCGTATGCATTCCAAACTGCTAGCGATAAAAAGTACACTTCAGCCCCAAAAATGCCCCCTCACTGACGTCCGTAGGTGTTTAGAAAAAAAAAAGTTATGGTCGCACAAAATGGCGCCGGTGGCGCAAATTTCAAAAATAGAAAATGTTTGGAAATTTTTTTACGGAAACCAAAAAACATAACGGAAACCCTACATGTTTGGTTTTGCCGGATGCATAACAACCTGAAGAATACAGATAACACATTAAAATTTACCGAAGATTGAACGCCGTAAAGCAAACCCCCGCAAACATGGCAAAAATAAAAAAATTTTCACAATATGTCCCACTTGGAATTTTTTTTGTGGTTTCCCATTTAATATTCTAAAAGTATAGTGAATAACACCATTAAAAAAGTACATCTTTGTCTCGCAAAATAAAAGCCTCATGTGTCTATGTAGTGGAAAAATAATGAAGTTATGGCTTACAGAAGGCGAGGAGGGAAAAACGAACGTGTCACCAAAAAAAAAAACGCCTGGTCCTTGAGGGGTTAAAAAACATTGGCATATTTTGGGTGATTCTTACCCTGAGATTGAAACATTTCAAAATCCTGTTTTAATCTGCTCCAAACGTCCCAAAAATGTAAAGGACATGCTTGTAAGCGCTGACATTGGTTCCCCGCAAGGTGGTATATCCCAGTCTACCCTTTCTACTCCCAAATGGGGGACTTTTCCCTGCCTACAGTGTTGTCACTTCTGGAGCATCATAAGGAGAGACACTATATCACATCCACGGACGGGCAAAAAATTCTAAATACAAGGTTCATTCACATGTAACAGTAAGCTTGTGGTTTATGCTCTCAAATGTCCTTGTGGTCTCCTCTATATCGGTGAGACTATTAAACGGATGAAGGATCGGCTTTCGAGCCATAAATCCTCCATTCGGTGTGAAAAAACATGGTTGCCAGTCCCATCACATTTTAAGGAAGCAGGATATAACATTTCTCATTTACGTTTCCAAATTTTGGAACAGGTAAAAAGACCCCGTAGGTTGTAGATTGTAAGCCTTCGCGGGCAGGGTCCTCTCTCCCTCTTTACCAGTTATAAGTCATTCATTGTCATTATTGTAATCACTTGACATATCATGTATGTGACCCCCTCAAATGTATGGCGCTTTAAAATAAATGTTAATAATAATAATAAAGTAGGGGAGGCAATCATCAACGTCTACTAAAAGAAAGGGAATCTCTATGGATTCATAAGCTTAATACCTTGCATCCTCATGGTCTCAATAGAGAATGTGATTTCCTTTTTTGATAAACTTCTATTATTTGTCACATACTAATCTATTTTGTTTTTTCACTTTTTTTCAGCAACGATAGTGCAGTGTGTCAACAGGGTGAGATTCATAGAAGATCTTTTTCTTTCTTCCTTTTTTTCTTTTTTCCTTTTCTTTCTTCTTTTTCTTTTCTTTTGTTCTTGTTGTTTTTTTTCTCCTATTAATTCTCATTTTTTTCTTATTTTTTCTTATCATGTTTTTTTCCCCTTTTTTTCTCTCTTATTTTTTGTTTATCCTATTTAGGTCTATAGTTTTATTTCTTTTTCTTTTTTACTCACTTCAGTCTTCATTATCTATATTTCTTTATGTTTTATTTTTTTTACTTGGTGTTTCTTTATACATATTAACACTACGATTCTGTGGCGCATGCGCCGTTTTCGCTGTGCTATCTTTAACATTACTATCACTTATTTCATATATACATATCCATCTTATTCTACCAACTAACTTAACTTATGTCTTTGTTCAATATTCTTTCCTATATCTTCTTTATTCTTGCCTCATATACATATCGGCGCCGTGGCTCTTCTGCGCATGCGGCGAGTGCATTTGCCGTCTTGACTAAGCTACATCTCCCATATTCCCTAGCGCCGGATATGACGCGTCTGCCTGATGACTTCCGGTTTTATGGGCGCGATCAGCCGGCGTTCCTGAATCCCTTTATATTCCACTCTAAGACACTTTCTGTTCACTGGCTCCAACAATTTTAGGGCTACGGCCCTTATTTCATGCTTTTCCAGTCTCTTCTCTGTTGGTAAGTTTTTGTCTTAGGGATTATTAGGGTGTACTAGTTCATTGTACAACAGTGTTTTTCTTTGTTTAACAAACTATGGGAGTATATATATGTAGATATATGTATATGCATTATATTTCTACTCATGATATGGATCATATTGTTTATATATAAGAGACTCTACCTTACACATAGTGATTTCTTTTATGAACACTACACTTTTGTATAAAATATCTGGATATATTGCCATAGCCTCTCAATGGAGATACTGATTTAAGTGAATATATTGTACATATTGTAAATATTTCTTTGTGTATGTGTATGAATTATATATATATATATTTTTAATTTATTTTTGTTTTTTGTATACACGTTCTTTGTCTTTTGTACACATATTTATTTGTTATGCATATTATTGAGATGTTTATTTCCGTGTTAAAAAAACTCTTTCTTTGTATATTTATTCTAGTGACTCTTTGAGAAAGGTCGGATGACCGAAACGTCAAAATTTGTACAGTCACTTATATTTGTCTTCACTGGAGCCTCTAGTGATTTTTTCAATAATATTGTTCACATGTATTTGCAATAATACAATCGTAGTGTGCAGTCAATCCTTACAATTCTGCAGATAAATAAATGCCATTAATCCCATCCACATTGAAATACTCAATCATGTGATTTAAAGGGGTTGTCTCATCTCAAAGTTTCATAGGATGCATGAATGAAATAATGCTGCTTTGCTCTGTCACTTCCTGGTCAAGTTGTCTGTAATTAGCATATGAGCTCCATGTATTCAGACCTCTGCTAATTAGATAATAGATCTCATGCTGTCAGGACCAGGGAAGCTTTTGAGTTAAAGTAAACAGCAGTAATTACTGGCTTTTGTCTGAAAGAAAAGATAACAAGCTCTCACTGTCTGAAGTTCTGTGCTGCACTACCTGTGTGATGACATCACTCTCTGCTATCAGATAGAACAAATAGCAGGGGAGGAGAAGTACACAGGTCGGTCACTTGGGGAATCAGAGAGAGCACAAAAGGTGATAAAATCCCTTGTAGCACCTTAACAAAAAAAATTAACAATGCAATATATCTGGAAAACATCTTTATTTAGTGTTCCCTACATGTTGAAAGCTAATCTTTGCAGTGAGACAACCCCTTTAAGGAATACTAAATCCAAAAGGTGACACCACATAGTTTTAGCTCTTTTCCCGCAAGCCTTTTTGAATATATCTGGTGGGGAAAAAACAGCAGATCTGTCTGTACTTTGGAAAAAACTGGCATTGTAATTGGGGTCATCTTTGCTACCTCCTTGCTTCTTTGCATGTCGTTTCTGTCTAGCTCAAGTATAGATTAAAATAGGATGCACTTTCCACATCCACTTTTCATCTCCATAGCTGCGCTTAGTGCTGAGGGCAGCAGCTTTAGAAAAAGTTAATGTTACAGTATATCCTCATTTAAAGGGAAGTGGTGTGAATCAGAGTTAGTCTCAACAACAGTATCACCAACAACATAAATAGCCTTAAATGCAAAACCATGCATTCAGCTTCTCAAAGGTGTTTTCTCACTACACTAATTAGCTTTTGATATGTAGGAAAAGTAAAATGAAGACTATTTACAAATACATTGCTGTTTTGATTTTGCTTCATTCAGGAGATGAAGAAGATTGTATCTCTTCCCTTTGCTCATATGTTTCAAGACCACCTCTCCCAACCTCTCTGCCTTTTATCTGATTGATCCAAGCTGCCATCCAACTATGGGGAGTCACTCCCTGCTGGGTCTTATCTCTAGCACAGGAGCTTTATTTCTCTAAGTAAATGCCAAGTTTTAATGTTTAGTGCTCTATAGCATTGTGCACTACACTTTACAGACATCCAGTATTCATGTCACTGTGCTAGGATCAGTTAGGAATAGCAAAGCCGACATGAAAATCACTGCTATAGAACCACCCACAAAAGGATCAGAAAGTGTGAGTCTGAAGTGGCCTCTGTGAAACAGCATGGTGAGAAAACCATTTAACCTCTTAAGCCAAATGCCTCAAAAGTAGTTAATGACCAGCACATTTTTTTAGTCTCCTTGCGTTTCAACAGTCGTAACTGTTTATTTTTTCAATGATGCAGTGGTATGAGGCCTTGTTTTATTCGGGATAAGTTGTACATTTTGGGGGAATAGTTTATGTTCACAAATTAACAAAGGTTGTTATGGTCATCTGGATACATAATATGTGCAGGGTTTATTTTGTGTGTAATGTACACACAATAATTTTTTATTATATATTTATTTTTATTTTATTATTTTTTTTATTTTTTCTTCATACACTTTCCCCTGCTCCCTGTCGCTTGCAGAGGCTGCACTGGGTACAGGGTTGTGAAGTACAGCCCTGTTAACGACACTGCTGCGGCACCGTGCACCGCAAACCCCGATATCTGCAGCGACATCCAAAGAAAATGCTGCAGACAAATGACCTGCACCAACGATGCGCCTTGCTGGAACTTATATTTATCTGCAGGTATGTTTTGGGTTTTTTGGGGTTTTTTTTGCGGGGGAAGGGAAGGGTCAGCAGCATACTTTCACTAACAAAAAGGGAATTCGACAGCCCCTTTAAGAATTTTGAAATTTTGCTTTACAGATCCAGTACAAAGTATTTTGAAGCTATCTGTTAATACCTTGAAAAAGATTAAAAATTAAAAAAAAGATTAAAAATTAAAAAGATAGAAAAAAATTACAGATCATACAAATTATGATTGCAAATAATATTACAATAGTCTTTAAAGGGGTATTCTCATCATGCTGTTAAACAGAGCGACAGCAAGTTTCAGACTTACACTTCCTGGTTAGGCTGTGGGTGGTTCAACAGCAGTGATTGGCATATCAGCTATGCTAGTACTAGCTTTTCCTGTTACAGAGATATGAGTGCAAGACATTTATAATCTGTAGTGCACAAAGCTACAGAGCTATAAGGGTTAAAACTGGTCACTAACTTCAGTTGGTGTCAAGTGTGTGTGGCAGCAAGCAGACAAAGAGTACAAAGACAAGTGTGTCTTGCCTACAGCCAAGCATGGTGGTGAGATTGTCATGGTTTGGGGCTGCATGAGTGCTGCTGGCTGTGAGGAGCTACTGTTCATTGAGGGAACCATGAATGTCAACATGTTTTGTAACATACTGAAGCAGAGCATGATCCCCTCTCTGTGGGAACTAGGCCACAGGGCAGTATTCTGACCCCAATCACACCTCCAAGAGAACTACTGCCTTGCTAAAGAAAATGAGGGTAAAGGTGCTGAACTGGCCAAGTATGTATCCAGACCTAAACCCTATTGAGCAATAATCTATTAGGTATTTCTTTAAAGAAAAGGGGCGTATGAGAAAGATCTTCTTAGGAGAAGTAATGCAGAAGAAATGGAAGATGCTGTGAAATGGTTTGGATGTTGCAAGCAAGCATAGTATCTACTGACTGCAGTGATAGTAGTGGAGGTGGGAGTAAAAGTAATCAATTTAACAGTTCTATAAAATAATATCATATAATGGGGACTTATGGATGAAAACTGTCTAGGTGTAAGACTGACTGTGTTGCCAACTGTAACCAATCAGAGCTCAGCTTTTATTTCATGTAGTGCTCTGTAAAAATAAAACTTGAGCTCTGATTGGTTGCTATGGGCAACAGACAGTCTTACTGCTGGACAGTTTTCATACATAAGGCCAATGTTTTTTAGTCCTTGCACCTCATAATCTCTCAGCCATGTCTTCAATGAAAAGTCTAAGAGGGACATCTCAGATAGAGTTTCTTAGGAGGAGGAATGTAAATGAAGCTGAAGATGCTGTGAAAAAATGTCCTGTTCTGCTCTTAAGCTTGAAGGGATTTTAGTTACAACTTAATCACTATATAATGAAAAGTAATTGCTACTTTTCCTCACCCTTTTCCAGATTTGGGCGCAATCAGTGCATAAAAACTTTGACTTACTGTTGAATTAATCAATATCTTCAGTATGTTTGGAGTCCACTGAAGTATGCAACATTTTTACTGCTGGATTTATCCAGGATTTTACATAAAAGCACTCTGTGTGTCTTCATATAAAAGCAGAGGTATGTGGATATAGAGTAAGGGGATCACTGGGACGGAGGTATTCTTCTATTTCTCATCATGTTGGACAAACTAATATTTTGAACACCCCTTTAACGTTTTATTTTCTTTGCAATATCTTTTATTGAAAACACCAACTAAACCACCGTTACATAGTTACATAATTACTTGGTTTGTAAGGCTGAAAAAAGACAAGATGTCTGTCAGGAAAAGCCCCCCACCGCCGGCCCACTCGAGGGTCGACAGCCTGACTTGGGGTGTTTCGGGACGTTGCGCTCCCCCTAGGGGTGCACGAGGTCAGCCAGATACTGTGTACATTAATCCCTGTCCATACGGGCACAGGGAGGCCCAGGGAGGACGAGAGAACACACTACTCGCCCACGACCCTGAATGGCTGTGAGAGATTTGTTTACCCACACTGGTTAAACAAAGCTCTGCCAGTCAAATAGGCTGCCACCAGTTTCTAGTTTGGTTATAAGACCGGTCTGTTACCGACTTATAACAAGGCCAGGAACCAGCCTTGGGGTAGCTAAATTTAAAAGACTGAGTAATTGGCAGGTGTATTTATAGTTTATAGATTTAATTTGCCTTGGAGGGCACACTAGACAAATATATACAAAATGGTAATATTATACAGATAAGAGTCAGAGGTGCAAATATAAGTATGGTTACAATTCAAAGGCAGTAAGATGTGTCCAGTTACCTGAGGTTGGCTTGGGTTTTGGGGCCTCGGGGGGGTAATGGGGGCCTGGCTTTTGTGGGATGCCCCTGGAAATCTTTTAAGTACCCCCCCCCCCTGAAGCAACCAGACTCACCTGGGCTCTTGCTTATATCCGTGAGGGGGAAGCCCAGTGGCAGTCCCTAACCCCCCAAACCCACCCCGGGTTGGTATCAACCCTCCCCTTGGCCATGCCCGTTTCTGACTGAAACAAAAAAAAGGGGGCCCGTACCATGGACGGCATTGGACAGAGCTGAGCCAGTGGCCCCATCAAAACCCGGGATGGACCAAATTTACCCCCTGGTATCAGGCACCCTTTCTAGGGGCCCCCAAAGGGGCCACTTTGGATTTCTAGTCCCCCTCATGGCAACTGGATGGGGCTATGGCAGGGGGGGAGTTTCATTTTTAACATACAAACCCCGCCACAGACCGTTATGAAGGGGTTCTATAAATCTTTATGAAAATATCGGGACTGGCCAACTGGCATCTTTAAATTTCAAATCTTTGAAGGTTGGGGTTTGAGAGAGCACATGTGTCTCGGTGCTAATTAATTGTGAGGTTTTTTCTGTGCAGGCCTCCTGCTGGAGGTTTCCTCTTCCCCTTTGTTGCCGGCTCCTGGGAAATTTGGGGTTTTGGGGGGGCTGGGGTCATTTGTCAATCTGATTGGGGGTTAAAATTAATGTGTAAATTGGGGCTTTCCTGGGGATTGACTGGAGTTGAAGTTGGAGGGGGGAAATAATTTGTCATATTTTGAGTGAATTTTCCTCACAATGTCTATCCATTCGCCATTTTGCTTTTTGTGTTGCTAAAGTGTTGTCCCAAAAAAGGCAAAAAACCCCCAAAGAGGTAGAAGAATTGTCCTATCTAGGGGGGAAAAAAATTTCCCTTTCCCCACTCCATTTTTGGCAATCGGAATAATCCCTGAAAAATTCACTCACTGGCAAAATAAAATAACTACCATGAAGAATTAATTGAAATCAAATGAAACTTCCTATGTAAGAATGTAATGAAGCTAAATATAACTTATTACAGTATTAGATCGAAAGTTTATTGGGAAAAATGATACAATTGAAAGGGGGGCTCTAATACCCTTTGGTGCCCTTTTATACGATGATAACAGTTTGGTATGGAGACATACGGGTCCTGTATGGTATCATGCGGAACAGGGGTAGGCCTGTGGATCCTACACGCTTGCACATTGCTGAAAATATCAGGAGACCAAGCAGGCCAAGAAAGTGTTGCAATCTGGCAGAAACATTTTGGAATCCTTTCGTTGTGGGGCGAGAAAATTTTCTTGCTGAAAAAATTTCAGTTTGAGGAGGGGGTTGCTAGGGTCTAAAACTCCCGGGGGGCCCGGCCTTTTGTGTGACATTTTTTAGAACAGGGCTGAATTTTTCACTGCACATCATAAACTGTGGCTTGCACTCTTTCTATCACTAATTTTCACATAGTTAATGACAACTCCCACATTTTTTTTTTTCCCTTTGTCTTCGGGGTTTTAAAACTAAAATGATTTTCACTTTTATTCTAATTTATCACCCTTTCCATGTTCATAAGCTCTATTTGTATGTAATTTTACATTTTATATTTTTATAATACAAGGGAAAATGGTAAAAAAAAAAAAAAAATTTTTTTTTTAAATATACTTTTTAATAGCAAAAATAAGGTATGTTGAGGAAGCATTTTATATAGTTATAGGGCAATTATGGGGGAGGAGTTGAAACTGGGTCTTTTTTTAAACAAATTTTTTTTCTTTTTGTCACAGTTCACGCCGCGGTCCCTGCTTTGGGGCCCTCGCCGTTGTGCTGCCCTGTCTTGGGGGCTCCTAGGGCAAGGGTCCCGGCGGCCTGTCTTCTTTGCTGTTTACTTGCCTGCATTCTTGCTCCTGCTTCCTGTGCTGCTGTACATGCACTGCGCCTCTTAGGGCGCACGCGCCGCAGCTTCCTGCCCCTTATTGGGTTTGTGTTTCTAGTGTCTTCTGCTTGACCTGTGACCCCTGGCTATAAGCGGAACTTCCTGTCTTTGCTCTGGGTCATTCCATTGTTGTGCCTTATGCTGACTGCTGTATTCATCTGAGCTCCTGCCAGGTCTGCTGTTCTGGACTTAACCCTGAGATGCCTGGTCCAGTCCTGCAGTTCATCAGAGCTCCTGACCACCTGTCTGTTGTCTTCTGCTGTCCCGCTACCTGTCCAGTACTTGCTGCGTTTCTGCTGTCCTTGGACCCGTCCATTACCTGCTGAATCCTGCCGTTATACCTGTCTAGTTACCTGCTGTATCCTGTTGTTATACCTGTCTAGTACCTGCTGTAATCCTGCCGTTGCACCTGTTCAGTTTCCTGCTGTATCCTACTACATATGTATTCCCTGCTGTACCTGTCTACCACCGCTTCTGTGCCTGGAGTTCCGGTCCTGCACCTCAGCTGTCACCGCAGGTAGCCACGTCAGGGGTAGTGACCTGGGGGTTCCCCGCAGCAAAGTCGGTCCTGCTTTGCGGCGGGCTCTGGTGAAGACCGGGGGCCTCTTAGACTCCGCTCCCTGGCGTGGATCTCCATCTACCATCTCACCTGCGGTGATCACAGTGGATCCACACCTGTTTACCACGATCGGCGCCTCAGCGTACGTTGTTACCGCCGGATCATGACACTTTTTTACATTTTATATACTGTGCCTTCCAAACTAGGGTCAAAAAAGACATTGGGGAGGGGAATATAGATTAGCCCAAGTTACAGGAGACTGCAGGGCCGATATGGGTCTAATAACACCAAGCAGTTACCAGACTCTGGCGATCACATGATGGCTGGCCACAGGAGCAGGTAGCCTGAAGTCTCCCAGCTGATCTGTACATACACCTCTCTCTGAATATATAATGTACACTGCAATCGGGAAGGCAGGAACATTAATAAACCATCCCTACCTTCTCACCGATTCTCTACTCCCAATGCTACACAACCTCTGTGCAGCTGCAAACTCTGCAGGGACGCTCAGGGATTTATATTTTATGGCGTTCACTGCTGGTTTAATTTTATTTTTTATAAACTAGATGATCCCTTAACTATTTAACAAGTAGGAGTGTGGCGTTTTTTCCCCAGCAACCAGAAATCATTGAGGGGGCTCCAAGAGTGTAACTTATAAATGATGCCAATTCTGCTCAGAGGACTGTGTGCTTTCCCATTACACTTTTAAAGTGAGGTCCACTGACTTCTTACAGTTTTTGACCCACTTTTCAGGGTAACACACCTGGTAAGGCTGAGGTCCATTTAGGAATCTCTGTAACAGAGGTGATAAATGAAAGTCGTGGGATCCGTTTCACATCGTATACCCACGGCGCTTGATGGACCCTATAAATTGCAATGGGTCTGTTGCATTTCCACCGTGGTTCCCATACTTGCAACAAAACAAAATACAGTGCAGCAATCTGTGCTATTTCTTCCATCTCAGTGACGGACCCATTGTGATTAATAGGGTCGGTCGGGTGCAGTCGCTGTCTGTTGTGAAATTGATCCCATGGCTTCCATTTATCACCTTGGTGACAGAGGTTCTGAACGCAGATGTGCACCAGGCCTAAAGTGGAGCAGGGGGTGGGAGAAGTCACTGCAGCTGGGAGAGAGGTGTCCATTCTGCAGCTTCTCCCCACAAGCCCAGCTATACAGACAGCACGCTCTCTCCAGCAGCCAGCTGAACTGAGGCTGCAGGAAAAAGCGGGCATTGGGAAACCTGCAGCTATGGCAGTATGAACCAGGTGGTCTCAATGTATCTGGTCTTCTGGGCTTGCTGTTTATCTGTCACTACAAACTCCCGGTCACTTGCAGCCTTGAGAGCTTCTTTTTGCTCCCTCCACTGTTTCTTCTCACTTGAAGGCTCATGTCCCCCTTTTTAGTTTTCCAGACTCTCCATATCTCATGCTGTCGCTTTTCTCTGCCACTTTTTGGCCCTGCCCCGCATCCTCCTGGTCCTGCCCCTGTTTTATTTACATTGCTCCTGGTTTCACCCATATTCCAGTCTCATCGTTCATGGCTCCACCCTTCTTCAGTTCTCATTGTTCCTGACCCCGTCTCCTGCTGAACTGGGTTACAACACAGAAGGGAGACATCAGCTATTCACCCTTCTCTGCATCCTGCTAACCCTATGGTAGGGGTTGAGACCTAACGCCTTCCACTGGACATACCATCCCCTGAATAAGTATCATTGGCTGTTATCTATTGTATAGATAGCAGCCGATGAAGGAAGAAGAATTGCCGACATTCCTCCCTGCAAACCCGTCCTCTCCCAATACATCCCCTGTACAGGGCTGCAACAGCAGAGCTTCAGGCACCATTAGTCACCACATCGTTGGTTCTCTTAAGAGATATAACAATGCAGCGCTACTAGTGAGGGCTGGGGAGCAACTGGTTCGGGGCAGCAGGTATTATACCCTGGGCTTGAACCCCGGATAAAACTGCCTAGCGACGCCCCTGGTTGGAGGCCCTGTCATGAGATGCAACATATATGGCTGCAGGATGACCTACACCTGTAGCAGTGTCTCTAGCATCACTACTAGTAGTGACCGACTGTCATATGATTGGCTATCCAGATCATCCCACCAGCAGTTTGAGCAAAGTGTCCCTCCACTGCAAAGACAGGATTCAAGTGTTTGATACGAGACCTCCATATTTGAACCTGATCATTGCCAGATTCTATACAGAACCTGGATTCATTGCCAAAGACAAAACAGTTCCAGTCTTTAGCAGTCCAAGTTTCTTGTTCATGACTACGGTGCACTGCAAACTAAGGAGATGCTGCTTTGTTCCTTCTGCTTAGTGCCTGGAAAAGGTTGTGCTCATCAGCAGTTAAAAAGATCCCTCTTCTGGTGGTCTGTCTGGGCCATCTGGAGCCTATTCACGGTGTGTATGACCACTGCTCCTAACACCTCATAACAGCTTGGTGAGAATTGCCTAGCTGAGGGGCCATTTGTTGAAACAGCCAGCCTGCTTCTCTCAGTCCAATGACGCTCCTTCTGTCAAAGTTTGTCAACTGGGCAAAATGTCTTCCAGTGCTTCCTGTTGTTTGTCAGAAGTTGGTGATGCATGTAGATGACAACTTTAATTTTTTTCTAAAGACCCTATTATTGAGTGTGAGTTTAACTGTAGTCACATGACAAAACTGACAGGCAAAAGCTGAGAGTGAAGAAAATGGACAAATGGACATTGTTTACATATATATGATCCGTCTGTATAGCTTTTGTCTTTTCCCCTCTCGCCCACCTAAAATTTTGTAGCCCTATATGAGACCCTAATTCAGACATTGGCCCAAATGTATGAAAGTTTCTGCACCAGTTTTCTGGCATAGGTTAAGAGAGAAATAATGGCGTGCACCATATCCGACATATTACTAAAGCATTTGCACCAAAAAGAATGAATCTTTCCTACAAGACCGATACTTTTGTCTGCACCACTTGGCAGGGTGTTACGAGTGGCCCCGCAGCCCGCGGGACGGGCTGCGGGCACACGCGGATCCCTGCTGATTCCCCAGCTTCTGAGACGAGTGGCGCCGCGGTCCACGTGTTGGGCTGCGGGCGCACTCGTCCCTCTGTGCAGAGACACTTACCGGACCGCGTTCCTGCTTCCCCGTGCTTCCTCTGCCGACCAGTGCGCACGTCCCCGCTCTTTAGGGCGCATGCGCACCGGCTCTCTCATATTTAAAGGGACAGCGTGCCGGCAATTGGTTGATTGCCGGTCGCTGACCCTATATAAAGTTTACACCCCCGGCATGTCCCCGCCAGATCTTCAGTGCCATGTGCCTCTAGAGAAAGCTGTTTCCTGTGTGTCTACATCTTCTCCGTGTTTCTGACCCTCGCTACGTTTCTCGACCACGAATCTATGCCACCTGCCCTGACCTGCTGCCTGATCTTGACTACGAGTCTGTCTTATGATTTGGTACCTCGCTGCACCTCGGCTGCCTCCGCAAGCTAGTCGCGTCAGGGGTAGTGACCTGGTAAGACTCCCGCCTCAGCAAGCCCATTCTGCCTTGCGGCGGGCTCTGGTGAATACCGGGACCTACTTAGATTCCACTCCCTGGCACAGCCGTTGCCACCACTTGCAGTGGTCCAGAGGATTCACTACCTGCACTGTTACACACGGTTTGTGTCTTTGCCAATTCTTACGATACAACACATTTATGTAGCTCTCATGACAAAAAGTGCCGTAGTTCATGCATCGTTAATCATGCCAAGTGGTGAGGAAAAGACAAAATGAGTTACAGCGCAGGACACTATTTTGCCGCACAGGTAGTTTGTCTTATAAAGTGCTGTAAGACACTTTCAAACATAAGCATAAACTCAGCTTTGGCACAATGCTACCTAAGACACATTCCACAATGGCACTTTTCATACATCTGGGCCAATGTGTCACTTTTTTCTTGCAGTTGTTTTCTTCAATTCACTGGTCATTAGCTGTGGACTATTGAGCATGTATGCACTCTAGTCCATGATATACATGAGCTGCTGCTCTCCTATCACTGCTTATACTGAATGCTTCCAATCAAATGAGTTTTGTGGCAGAGAAGCAGCTCCTGAATATCATGAACTACAGAACATGTACTTGCTCTGTAGTTCACAGTTTTTAAGAAAAATGGCAACAATATAAATATTAAGTGACACCACATGAATCAGAGTGTCTGTCACTACTTTATATTGCCCTCAGATAGGACAGCATAAATCTGGTGAAATCTTCTTCAGGGTAGGGTAATGCTGGTTTTTCGCAAGAGGACTTTTTTTGTGCTGCCTTAAACCTTCCCCTAGAGCGTAAGTGAAACCTATATTAAACATAGAATGAACTTTGTACTTCTCATACTGCGGTTTGTTGGGAGTCATTAGTACTGTACCTTGTCTTTTTCCTGAAAAGAACTAATTTCCCAACAACAGCCAGGGATTACATAACTTGTATCAGCGTGGTATTTGCACATAGGCAAAATACCAACATAATGAAATGTTGCTTGAAAAAATAAGATAATAAGCACTAATGACAATGCACACAGGATATTAAAAGAGAAAAATCAGCAACATAGTGAGAAATATATAACAAACCAATAACTTTTTACAATACAGGGCTACAAAAAATGGCTACAATAGACAAAACTATTGGAAAAGTAAGAAAACAGTTTGCTAATACATTTAAGTGTGTAATTGGATTAAGAACTGGATTGAATCGTACTTGGAGAGTGGTGGTAAATGATTCCATTTCTGAATGGTGTCCAAGTGGTGTATCCTAAGGCTCAGTACTGGGTCTGCTTTTATTCAGTTTATTTATCAATGAAATAGGGGAGGGGATTAATAGCACTGTTTCTGTTTTTGCAGATGACAACGAGCTGTGTGGTATAGTTCAATCTATGAAAGATGTTCATAAATTGCAAGCAGACTTGGCATCCACTTGGCAAATGAGGTTTAATAAGGATAAATGTAAAGTTATGCCTCTGGGGACTAATAATCTGTCCTAAATGGTAAAAAAAACCTGGGAGAATCATTTATTGAGAATGAGCTGGGTGACTTGTAGATCATAGATTACAGACCAGCATACAATGTCAATCAGCCGTCTCTAAGGCTAGCAGGATATTGCTATGTATTAAAAGACGCATTGGCCCACAGGACAGGGATATAACACAGTGGGGGGGGAAAGTATTTGATACACTACCAATTTTGCAAGTTTTCCCACCTACAAAGAAAGGAGAGGTCTGTATATTTTTATCATACACACACTTCAACTACAAGAGACAGAATCTAAAAGAAAAAAGTCCAGAGAATTACATTGTATGATTTTTAAATAATTAATTTGCATTTTATTGCATGACATAAGTATTTGATACACTAGAAAAATAGAACTTAATATTTTGTTCAGGAACCTTTGTTTGCAATTACAGAGGTCAGATGTTTCCTGTAGTTTTCACACACTGCAGCAGGGATTTTGGCCCACTCCTACAGATCTTTCAGGTTTCAGGGCTACATTGAGTTTCAGCTCCCTCAAAAGGTCTGGAGACTTACTAGGGCTCTCCAGGACCTTGAAATGCTTCTTACGGAGCCATGTCTGTGTGTTTTGAGTTATTGTTATGGTGAAAGACCTAGTCACAACCCATCTTTAATGCTTCTAGGAAAGGAGGTTGTTGGACAAAATCTCGTAATACATGGCCCCATCCATCCTCCTTTCAATACGGTGCAGCCGTCACATCCCTTTCGCAGAAAAGCACCCCCGACATATGATGTTTCCAACCCTATGCTTCATGGTTGGAACAATGTTCTTGGGGTTGTATTCATCCTTCTTCTTCCTATCTACCTACTGGTGGACCTATATAACTACCTAATGAGGGGGATATGTACCTACCTACTGGTGGGCCAATATGGCTACCTGTCTACTAAGGGGCTATATACCTACTTCGCTACCTACTGGGTGGCCTAAATATCTACCTACTTACTGAGGGGGCCTATATATCTAACTACCTACTGGAAGCCCTATATACCTATCTACTCAGTGAGGGGGGTATATACCTATCCAATGGGGGCGAACCCATCAATTTAATGAAGGGGCTACCTTATTTGGGGGTGTACCTATCTACTATATTCAGGGTTTACAATACAATATAAGGACAAAAAGGACAACTAAAACTTGGTGCACAAACAGGATCCCCATAGCTGTCTGGGGGCATTTTTACAGTTTGGGGCACAAGGGTATCATTATTACTAGAGACGGGCGAATTTCTCAAAAATTCGGTTCGGTCACTGCGCCGAATTTCCCGACAAAAATAAATTCGGTCCGAATTACTTTGGGACGAATCACGTTAAAAAACAGCTATTTCCAGGCTGCACAGAGCCTGCAGGGTGCTGTAGAACGTTGTGCCATGCTTAAATATGCAGAGGGAGCTTGGTTTGGGCTTCATACAATGTTGTGTTTTAGTATGACACGCACATGACTGCCGCCGATCTTAGAATCGCTTCACTATAAAATTCCCTGGGCACTTAAGAGGGCAAAACTGACCAAAAAACTCAAGCGGGAATGTAGCCTGATAAAGTCATGGCAGCGAAAGCTGGAAAAAAACAAGCTGAGAGCTCAGGTGGCAACATTAGTGACAGAGTGTGGAGGTGACGGCGGCAGCCACAGCAGCATGAGGTCAGAGAGTGGCACAATGACAGAGAGTGGAGGTGACGGTGGCAGCAGCATGAGGTCAGACAGTGGCACAATGACATTCTGGAGGTGGCAAAAACAGGAGTAGGCCACAGAGTGGCACAATGACACAGTGTGGAGGTCACGGCAGCAGCCACAGCAGCAGCATGAGGTCAGACAGTGGCAAAATGACATTCTGGAGGTGGCAAAAACAGTAGTAGGCCACAGAGTGGCACAATGACACAGTGTGGAGGTCACGGCAGCAGCAGCATGAGGTCAGGCAGTGGCACAATGACATTCTGGAGGTGGCAAAACAGGAGTAGGCCACAGAGTGGCACAATGACACAGTGTGGAGGTGACGGCAGCAGCAGCATGAGGTCAGACAGTGGCACAATGACACAGTGTGGAGGGCACGGCAGCAGCAGCATGAGGTCAGGCAGTGGCACAATGACATTCTGGAGGTGGCAAAAACAGGAGTAGGCCACAGAGTGGCACAATGACAGTGTGGAGGTCACAGCAGCAGCAGCATGAGGTCAGGCAGGGGCACGGTGACACAGTGTGGAGGGCACGGCAGCAGCAGCATGAGGTCAGAGAGTGGCACAATGACATTCTGGAGGTGGCAAAACAGTAGTAGGCCACAAAGTGGCACAATGACACAGTTTGGAGAGCACGGTAGCGGCAGCATGAGGTCAGGCAGTGGCACAATGACATTCTGGAGGTGGCAAAAACAGGAGTAGGCCACAGAGTGGCACAATGACACAGTGTGGAGGTCACGGCAGCAGCAGCATGAGGTCAGACAGTGGCACAATGACACAGTGTGGAGGGCACGGCAGCAGCAGCATGAGGTCAGAGAGTGGCACAATGACATTCTGGAGGTGGCTAAAACAGGAGTAGGCCACAGAGTGGCACAATGACAGAGAGTGGAGGTGACGGTGGCAGGAGCAACAGCATGAGGTCAGAGAGTGGCACAATGACACAGTGTGGAGGGCACGGCAGCAGCAGCATGAGGTCAGGCAGTGGCACAATGACATTCTGGAGGTGGCAAAACAGTAGTAGGCCACAGAGTGGCACAATGACAGAGAGTGGAGGTCACAGCAGCAGCATGAGGTCAGAGAGTGGCACAATGACACAGTGTGGAGGGCACGGCAGCAGCAGCATGAGGTCAGACAGTGGCACAATGACACAGTGTGGAGGGCACGGCAGCAGCAGCATGAGGTCAGACAGTGGCACAATGACATTCTGGAGGTGGCAAAAACAGGAGTAGGCCACAGAGTGGCACAAGTCCACAGTGTGGAGGTCCCGGCAGCCGCCACAGCAGCAGCATGAGGTCAGACAGTGGCAAAATGACATTCTGGAGGTGGCAAAAACTGGAGTAGGCCACAGAGTGGCACAATGACACAGTGTGGATGTCACGGCACCAGCAACAGCAGCATGAGGTCATAGAGTGGCACAATGACACAGTGTGGAGGTGGGTGGCAATACCAGTCCCTGGTAAAGATGGTTGGTGGCAGATGGAGAAATTGTCAGCAGATGTGTGGCATCAGGCGGGTGGTGGCATCAGAATAGTGGCTGAGGCATGTAGTTTAAACCCAGACTCATTTCTCACAGTTTGGGTGAGGCGTCTTGGCTGATGTAGTCTGATGCCTAAGGCATTGGTGTGTGGAAATCCTGGCCGATCCACGCCTGATTCATCTTGACAAAGGTCAGTCAGGCCACATTTCCCGTGGACAAGCGGGTTCTCCTTTGGGTAACGATGGCCCGCGCCACACTGAACACCCGCTCTGATGACACACTACTGGCCGGGCAGGACAGCTTCTCCACTGCAAACTCGGCAAGTTGCGGCCACACATCCAGTTTGGCTGCCCATTAGTCAAGAGGATCTTCTAACTGGGTTGGCAGAGTGCTGTCCAAGTAGGCCACCACCTGTTGGTTCAGGGACTGCTCCAGGTCCTGCTGCTGCTGGCGACTGCCCATCCTCACTAGGCGGGTGAAGGAAGCTGCTCATCAGTGACTCCAGACTTAGGTTGCTGATGATGGAGCTGGTACTGCTCCTACCCCCCCACCTTACCCCAGCAGCCGCGGCAGTAGTACGTGAGCGCTGAAGAACCCCCTGGCCAGACCTGTCAGAGGAGGGACGATGCCGCACATAGGTAGCGGCTCACTGACTACGGAGGAGTTCCCTAGTCCTCCTCCATTTCAGTCCCCACCGGACTCATGTGGCCACGAGATGTAGTCGCCACATCTCCAGTCCCTTGCCCAGACAGATTTTTCAGCATCTGTTCCAGGACATGAAGCAGTGGAATGATGTCATTCATCCCGGAGTCCTGGCGACTGACAAATAACGTGGCCTCCTCGAATGGCCTCAACAAACGGCAGGTGTCACGCATGAGCTGCTACTGGCTGACATCAAAGTTACACAGGGGAGTACTCCTGTCTGCCTGGATCATCAAAAAAATCGTTAATGGCCTTTCTCGTTCATACAGTCGGTCCAACATGTGTAGCTGGAATTCCAACGGGTGGAAACATCGCAGATCTGAGAGTGTTCGGGTGGCCATTCTGCAGCGACTTCTGGTGGAGGGTGTTCCTGTGTTTTTCGGAATGGATGAAGTGCATGCACAGTTTCCTTGCCCTTTTCAGAATCTTCTGAAGATCGGTGGAAGACTTCAGGAACCTTTTCACAACCAGATTGAACACATGCGCCATGCAGGGCGCATGGACCATCCCTCCTCAGTGCAGCGCGGACACCATGTTCCTCCCATTGTCCGTCACCATGGTTCCGATTTGCAGTTGGTGCGGAGAAAGCCACACATCGATTTCTTGCTGCATGACGCGGAGTAGTTCCTCCCCTGTGTGACTTCGTTCTCCGAGGCAAGCCAGGTGTAGAACTCTCCATCTCGCCTCGGCACAAGCCATTAGTTTTCTTAATGGTGCAGAGTGCACCATTTGGAAAGGCAGGGACTGCAGTACCAACAACTTGGACAGGAGCAAGGTCAGCTGCTGCACCTTTTAGGTTTGGTTGGACGCAAAACGGGTTGGGTCTTTTTTGCAATCCCCTGGGCTAAACGCTGCTGGCGCCATGAGTAGCGAGGAGCGGGAGCTCTGGCCCGGGGAGTTGAGGGAAAAGGAAAAAACACCCCTTCTGCAGAGGGGGTTTGGACCCTTGACGGGCTGCAATGGCATGCGTGCCACTGGGTGCGGGCTGCTGGTTGCTTTGCGGCAGGATGGACCACCACATTGAAACCACGTTTCTCCCCCCCCCCGGGATGGGGGAACGCTGCATGTGTTGACGCGGGGCCGTGGTAAACGTTAGCCCCCCGGGCCCGCGCTTCACTTTTGCCCACAGATTCTCCCTATACCCATATTCGGCTCCCCCGGGGGTCTTAGCAAAACCCCCTGCCACCCCCGGGAGTATATGATTTTACCGCCAACGCTCCGCATGAGTGACAACTACCCCCGGCTGCTTCGCTGGGGCCCCTGTGCCGCTATTTTTTCTTGGCCTCCCAAAAGCGGGTTTTCTACCCCGTGGCTACGGGGGCTCCCAACCTCCCCACTGCTTTTACCCTGTGACTCAGGGGACCGCTGTGAGCCCCCTTGCTGTGTTTGCGACCTGGGCCCGCTCCAGGAATGTTTGTGCCACTCCCAAACTCGCAGGGGGAAGAGCCTTGCCCCCTCTCTGTCGGGAATCCCGGTTTTTTTTAAAAATGAAACAGACACTGTTTAAATGAAGATATCTGTATATGAAAAATTTACACCCCGGGTATTTGACCAAATGAACCCACTAAAAAACTTGGGAAAACCCGGGGGGGGGGGGGGTTTTTTTTTTTTTTTTTTTTAAAAAATTGCCTCCACAAAGGGCCAGGAAAATTGACTTGTATGTGCCTTTTAAAAACACGGTTTTTTTTAATTAATATAAAAGCAAAAAACAGGCTTAATTAACCTTGGATATGAATTATGTTACGGGAATTTCTTCTGTGGTGGGGGAAAAACAAAGTTTCTTTTACTGAGTAAAACTGGGGAAAAATACTGAGTTAACCCGGGATGTAAATTGTGAAAAAGAATTGAGCACCCAAAAACTACCACTTTGTAGGGGGTTACAATGGCTGTATTTTGGGGTACACAGAAAAGAAAAAACTTGAAAATTAAACCTTTGTTTGTGAATTATGCTACAGGCAAAATGTTTTTTTTGGCCGGTGAAAAAGAGGGTTTTTATTTTAGTTACCAAAACAGCAGAACAACTTAATTAACCCCATGGATGTAAATTCCGCAAAAAAATTTGAGCACCCAAAAAATAAAAGGGGGTATTTGTTTTGAAAAAACGTGTTTCTTTAAATAAAATAAAAACGGGAAAAAACAGGCTTAGATCACCCTTGGATATTCAATGTGCTGTGAGCAGATAGCTTTAAAAATTTGTAAAATGCAGCTGAAACGGACCCCAAAATGGCCCTTCGGGTTCCAAATTTAACCCAAAAAATTTCAGAAATAAACGTTAAGAGAAGCGGGTTCTCTGAGACAACTGTGACACCCCCCAAAAATCGTGTTTAAAAATGTTTTCTTTATATAGTTTTAGAAATCAAAAAGCACCCGCGGAGCCCCTTCCCAAATCATACAGTGAGAGGGGTTATGAGCTCCCAGCGCACCCCGGGGACTTATTATTGCGGTAAACGTCACAGAACCCCCCGGTTTGTTTGGCTTCATTCTGCACATGTCATGCAGGCTATGCCCTTCTCCCCCCAAAGAGTGTTTTTGGCCCCATGAAAGGCCCATGTGTGGGCAGCCTTTTTATCAATAAAAAGGGCACCTTGTTCACGTGAAGTACCCCAAAGTTAAAACTTCTTTCCGAACTGAATTTTTCCTGAAATTTTTAAATTTAATTCCATTTTTTCGTTAGAATCAATTCGCCCTTCTCAAATTTAAATTACCTTTTGGGGGCACAATGGGGGAAGTTTTTTTCAGGGGGTGGGGAACGGGTAGAGGGTGCAAAAAAAAGCGAGGTTTTCGAAATAAATAATGTGGAAAAATTCTGCAGAGCCCAAGTTGAAACCCTGGGAGAAGTGGTCCTTATGGGGAAGAAAAGGAGACGTAACATCCTGCGAGTCCCTGTATGTCAGTGTTTATTTTACTTCTGTGTTGGGGTTTTAGGGGCCGGTTTTTCACTTTTTTATGTGGTGTCAACCCCCAATTGCTTTCGTACCTATTGGTTTTCTTTATTTGGTGTTATTGTAGGTCCATGTGATTAGAGGTTTCTATGCACCACTTTTATTTTTTTGCTTGGGTTGATGATGTTGTTTATTTAAGAAAATGGTGAGGTGCATGACCATTGCAAAATTAAGGGATGGATATTGTATTTGGGCTATTGAGCAGGGGCGTTGCTAGAGTCCTAAAACATCCAGGGCCCGGGCCATTTGTATTTTAGTTTTGCTCAGTAGGGCTGGGTTCACGTGGCATTTTTCATGCCACATTGTGAACTGCAGTATTTATTTTTACAGAGAAAAAAAAACATGTTCCGGTCACTAATTTTCTGCATATTCCACATTGATCCTGTCCATCACCTTTAGCATCACTGTACAAAAAAAAATTTTTTGATGACAAATTTGCTTTTTTCAAAATTTACTCACCTATGTTTTACAGTGTAATACCTTATAAAAAACGTCACCAAATAAAATACCAAAAACATGGGAAAAAAAATATAAACCCTACGAATCTTGTTACTAAAAAAAAACTCCTACCCAAAAACCCAGACCCCAAAAAAATATTACTACTTAAAAGGGTCAAAAAAATACTGCCAGACCCTGACCCAAATGACAACCACATGTGACCTTTTTGCTGTCACAGGCTTTTGAAAACGTATATTAATTCCCTTTCATGGGCCATTTTAGTGGTAATAAATAGTTTTTATGTAGGCTCTGCAGAAAATAAAAAGTGATTACACTGGGAAATTAAATTTAGTGACTTTTCAGGAAACGTCTTTTTCGATCGTCGTTCAATTTCCCCTCTCTTCTCCAAACCGGCCCACAATGCCCTGGGTGACTTTCCTTTTTTTCGGCAAAAAAATCCTTTTCTGCAGAAATTTTTCACACAAACATTTTAGAAACCTCGTTTTCCGCACCTTTTTATTACAGACCTACTGGGGGGTT
Organism: Phyllomedusa bahiana; assembly: GCA_025379985.1. Lineage (NCBI taxonomy): Eukaryota > Metazoa > Chordata > Amphibia > Anura > Hylidae > Phyllomedusa > Phyllomedusa bahiana. The sequence continues at coordinate 36,682 of JAODAL010004714.1, forward strand.
TATATATCTCCTGTCCTAATGGAGGGGTTTTACAGGAAAGCCCTGGTGACGCCCCATCCCACAGCCCAATGGCTTTTCCCATGAAAGAAAATCCAGGTGCCTGCGTAGGGGGGGGGGGGGAGTTTTTCTTTATAAGTCCCTACTTTGGGGAGGTTTAAAGGAAAGGGGACAAGGCCCCCAAAATATAGCCCAGGCAGAAAAAATGGCCTTTGTTTAAAACCTTTGGCAGGTAATATGGCCCCACAAATATATATCTAGGCAGAAAAAAATGGCCCCCCCGTTTTAAAATGCAAGGAAGGTAATATGGCCCCCAGAGTATATATATATGACTAGGGGAATTTTAGGGCCCCAGTAAATTGTAATAGTATATATGGCCCATAACACATATATATATATATATTTTTTTATATATATAAAATATATTTAAAATTAAATTTTATATAAAATTGGGTAATAAAAGGGCCCCCAGTATGTAAAATTTTGGAAATTTTCTGGCCCCGTTTTTTGTGTGTATATATACATAAATTCCCCCCCCCCCCCCCCCCCCACCCCCCCCCCCCCCCCCCCCCCCCCCCCCCCCCCCCCAAAATTTTATACAAATGAAAATTTTTGGCTCACTACTCCACGCTGCCTGTGGGTCGCAAGCCACCAAAGTTCTCCGTGGAACAGGGAGCGCTCAGCTGTTTGTGCATCCAGCGGACGCACATTCAGCTGAAGAGACTTTCAGCGCTTTCCCGGGCCCCGGGGCGGGGCCCGGGGCCCCGGGGAGGTTTGGGGGACAGGCGACCCCCCCTGTTTTTTGGAGGTTTGTGCCACAGCTGTTTTCCAGTCCCACCATGGCCCATGATGCCATGATCACTTTTGGAGCTCACACAGAGCGGCTATAAATTTTCAGCACCAAAGGTTTTTTGATGAGGGAGGGGGCTCCCCCGTCCCAACCATTGGCACCCCATAATTCTTCCCAAGTGTGCTGATGGTTGTCTTGACTACCAAAGGGTAAACAATGGCCTCTGGGCTTGCAGAAGCCTTTTAGGCTCTGCCACAGACAAGGTCTTAAAAGGGTGTCTGACAAAGGGGTAATAAAAAAGAATTTCATTTTTTTGTACCAGCAATCGCATACTCTGGTCCCAAAGTGGGACGAAAGAAAAAAAAAAAAGATTTGCGTATTCAAATAAATTAATAAAAAGAAAGCAAACACAAAACCCCTGTTTCCTCAATAAAGTAATATTTAGTTTTATATATATATATATATATATATATATATATATATATATATATTTTTATATAAATACTTAAAATTATGAAATATATATATATATATATATATACTGTATATATATATATACATATATATAAAAATTTATATTATGTTATATTTTTTATATTGTAGGGATTAGCTCAAGCGATAGCAGTCCTTTAGCGTGCTGCAAGTTTTATTGGTGCAATCCACAAAACATTAAATGAACGGCAGGGATTTCTTCAGCCAAAACAAAACACAAATCACAGTCTCTGTCTCTGTCACAATACCGTAGTCCGGTTCCCAGGGTTAGAAAACCGAGTGCAGGTCTCAGTCTCTCAGGAGTGCAAAGCCCAGCTCTGGCTCTTACACAAACGCTCACTCCAAAGAGCAGTCTGGACAGGTAGGGAACCACACCCCCCTCTCACCTGAGCCTGCTGGCCTTATATAGGGCTGGTAAGCCCTGGCCTGGAATATGTGAGCAGTCATCCCACCCAACTCTTCTGACTGCTCCAATAAAAGCCTGACCTGGATAACGGCATTACTGCCATACTACAAATATAAATGTGTCAGTGGCCTATTGCCGTTGACACCAAACATGACCTCAGGCAGATCGGTGACACATATCGTCCATCCACAATAACACCTTGTGCCTTCCTACGATAAATATATATATATATGTAGAAAAAGAAAAAGGAGGGGGGGTGCAATATAGTGTAGAATATCAGGTTAAAATGCAATAAAAAGAAACAGGCTCACCTTACAAGGTTGTGCTAAATACAAGGCACAACTCTCTTAAACTTGTACAGGGCTATTTGTATCCGTTGCCCTTGTAACGGCAGCCGTAGGTCTCTGGAACTCCAATGCAAAGCACGGGGTAGAAGGAAACAAGCAAAAGAAAAAATAGGAGCCGGTGCCCTCGATGCAAAAGAAGCAATGTTTAAAACAATTATAAATAAGACACTCTTTATATTTAAAAAATGCAAAGTACTCTGGCCCCTGCACAATAAAAAACAGAGCTGTGGATATAAGAAACTTAACGCGTTTCACGTGGCCTACCCACGCTTCATCAGAAGTGCATACAGAGGAAACACATGGCAAGTTTATATAGAGGGCCGGTCTAACGGTCAACAAACAAACAAGACTCGCAACAAACTACAACTCACATTACAAAATTCAAAATAGTAGAATGAATATAAATGGACAGATACTAAGTCAATCGAGCGGCATACTAATTACAAAGTCAGAACTACCTTAAATTCATAGCGTTCGTATATATAACGCTAATAATCTTATCAAGAGAGTTAAAAAATAGTTATTGTTTAATACAGGAATACAATTGGAAACCTTAGATGAAGATATGATAAAAAGCCTTAAATGAAAAGATAACGCACATCGGGAACTACCTTTCCAAGTTTATGCCTAATTGTTTACGGTTATTGTTTCTAAATGAAAAACCTGTAATAAATGTGTAACAAAAACAAAAAAATAATAAACAAATAAAAGGATATGGAAAAAGGGTTGACTATATAAAAATATATTTTAAATGCTATATATATAAAGCAATAATAGAGTACTGTGCGTGGATGGCAGTGCACAACGTGTGTGAAACCGCACGAATACCAACCAAAAAAACTACTCCTTTAAAACATACCTTTTAATAGAACAAAAAATAATAAAAATTACTGTGACATACAAATATGGTGACACAGCACCCAACAGGATAAGGACAATACACCTGCACTGTCCCCTAAACTATACACCCTATGGTAACTCACAAAAAAGGGGAACCCGCCCCGATAAGGGCGACCCCAAAAATAACTCCTAAACTGTCCCTTAGATAAACTACCGCCTACTGTGTACACTCCAACAGCGGAACCCAAAAATGGGAAAATAAAGGGGCAGACAAAATTGCATACAAAATGTGTAGTACCACAAAAGGACAGATATGTAGAAAGCGCCAATATAAGTAATATAACTCTCAAAGTACCACAGAAAATAGGGATAAATTGCCCCTATAAACCAAATGGTATAAACAATACCCTACAGAAACATGTAACAAGCAATAGCAATAAGTAGGGTATACAAGATGCCAGACTTATCTGGCCAAAGACCCGAAACGATAAGTAGGATCAAAAGATGCCAATACAGGGCGCTGGTAACGATAAACGCCACTTATACCCAAACGCGTTTCGTCCCATTCCAGGGACTCCTCAGTGGGTAAGAAACAACATATCCCCTCTACAAAAAAAAAAATAAATATAAAAATATAAAAACATATAACTATCAAGGAGAAAAAGACAACAGTTTTCCTTATACTCCCAAGATAAAGAGATCAAAAAGTACCTGAATATCCTATATGTATCTCCCAGGGATTCCAATGGATGTATCCAAACAGTAGGAGTTGGTGTGACTCCCTACGGTGGGGACGCTAATACCAGTGTTGGTGTAAAACGTCCCACAACTATGTCCTACACCTGGTGGACTAAATAACCCCCCCTCCCCCCAGGGTAGACACTCCCCCAAAAATAGAGGAGAAGAACGCCCCCTATTACACATATCAGGAGAAGGTATAAACTCACAGCACCATGTTCCATGAAACGCCCAACGGCGTCTAGAAATCTCCATTGCTCATGTCAGAGCAAGGCACATGGAAGCGCCGGCCTCAACACAATCCACGGCGCCTGCGCCAGCGGTGACGTCGCGTAGGACGCACCGCGCGCGCGCCAAAAAACATATACGAAAGCGCCAGCTTCGATGCGCTGGACTGCGCCCGCGCCACGGACTTACCAATCAGGTGGCGCCAAAATACATATATCGCGCTGTGCATGCGCCAGGCATGGTGAAGAACCTATACATCCGCACATGCGCGAACCGCACCACTTAATTTGTAAAGACAGCGTAGTACCAAGTGAGGTCAGTCTTTACAATATATCAAATAGAGATTGCCATGAGTACACAGCAAGTCTAAACAAGGAAAAAGCTTAGTACAGACAGCAGATATAATGTAAATTACTGCCGTATGTTTAGCCACTATATATCCTAGGATGTACTTACTAGAATAGAGTGAATGTCCTAGAAGTAAACCTGATAGAACATGGGGTGGTAAATACAATCAAATGTGAATATTTAAGAAAAATAGATGTCTGGCATATACATCAACACAAAAGGGAATCTGTGTTCCTATGCGGGTTGTATGTATAGTAAAGTCTCCAAACGGCAATTACAAGAAACACAAAAAGGACAATGACTTATTCAGCCCCTTTGAGAACACACAATCTAACCTGTAGATCCGTTGTGTTTCACGCTGCAAAATGAGTTTATCCCAGTCACCTCCTCTCAATGGAGGTTTCTAAATGAAAACCTGTAATATAAATGTGTAACACAACAAGAAAATAATAAACAAATAAAAAGTGATATGGAACTAGGGTTGACTATATAAAAATATATTTTAAATGCTATATATATAAAGCAATAATAGAGTACTGTGCGTGGATGGCAGTGCACAATGTGTGTGAAACCGCACGAACACTAAATAAAATGAAACTACTGATAACTATAGAGAGTGCAGGGGGTATAGCGAGCCGTGTAAAAAGGTGCAACACAGCTTTGTAATGTGAAACACTCATGATAATAAGGGTTAAAATAACATTGTAAGCCCGCAGGGCTGCACAATGGAGTATAACACACACTACAGCAGACTGCTAAAAGCCCAGAAACGGGAGCCCGGGCAAGAGAAATAAAGACTACATGAGGACTTCCGGTTCCGGTGCGTCCATGATAGGCAGCAGGGAGTAAGAGCTCTGGACCCGCTCCTCCTCTGAACACCGCTCCCCGCCACAGACCAGCACTTTCTCCGGTGCTAACGGGTGCCTGAAGCAGGGACTAGCATCCCGGTCCCGGAACAACGTGATTCCAGCGGCAGACCGCACTCGGGACCACAGCCTTCTGGCCGCACCAGCCGCGGGACTAAAATGGCGCCCGACCCACCGCGCTCCACGCGGAGCGGGCGCGTGATCAGTGCCCCCACAGTCATCACCCAGACTTCGGACGGGGAAGCCACAAACGAGGGTGAGTGTGACCCTCACACAGCACAGGCAATTAAAGGAGGGATGCCTCAGGCAGACCCGGCACTGCACGCCGAGGCTGCTCTTAAGAGACTCTGTGACCATGGAATGCAGGACTCCTCCCCTCAACAGCTAGATGGGTCCATGGCCCCTGCGCCCCTCTCACCCAGGCTGCAAAAACTGCAAGGAGATCAGTTCAAAAGAGGGGTGGAGGTTATGGAGGGACAGGCCACACCACAAGGTCTCCCTAACAATGAAGCTAAAAGCTGGGAGCCAAGGAAAGAGGGGGCGACTAGTTAAGGCAGCTGGCAGCTACAATTACCTAAGCCCCAGAGGGACCAGCAGGCTCCTAACACATCTGCTTTGTCGGAGGAGGATTGCGAAGAACAAATACCAGGCCTAGCGATTTCTTGTAAAACAATGGCCATAGCAGTTGCAAAACTATTGGCCCCAGAATTAATGGCATCCTTGGAGGTGGCGTTGTCCGCGTCAGTATCGGAGGCAGTTACAGCATCACTTGCTGCTGTTAGATCGGACGTAGACAAATATAAGGTACAGATTCAGGAAGTGGAGGAAAGAGTCAGTGGAGTGGAGGACGATCTGCTGGGGGGTATTGTCGTAGCTTAATAAAGCTTTTCAGATGTTGATGGGGTTTTCAAATTAAAAAATCATTTGGAGGTAAAAATAGCCAGAATTTATTCAATGCAAGCATTGTGAGACACACAGCATATATAACATCATTGTATATGCTGAAGAATGTCTGCCCCATCCTACTGCAATTCATGGTTTTTATAGCCCCCTTCTGTAAGAATACATTTAGCCAATCAATTCAAAACATAACTATTTCCTATACGTTGGTTTTAAAGTTTACATTTAAATATGGACCCACCTCTTATTGAGTCTACTGAAACAAAGAAACCTTGTTAATTCAGTAGGGGTAACCTCCAGGCCATATGTTTCCAATTATTGGCGGAGGGGGTGGGGGGCATGTCTATTAACATTCCAAAGACCTGAGTGTTTCAAATTTTGATGAAAAGCACACAAAGAGTATATACAAATCATATCAATATAAAACTATAGACATTACGCTCACAATTCTCCCCCTTTGAGCCGATATGTGTGATCAGATCTGTCTTTAGGTTTTTTCTGAGTACATTCTCATGCGCTAACCGCAATTGCCAACTTCCTATTTTACATGCTTCTTATTCCCTACTACACCTAGCTGGATTCCTCAGAAAAAAGCTCATTTCTAACAAAATGAGGCTGCTTATGCCCTGAAGAGAGATATTATTTCAAAAGTCACAACAAGAATGACTATCTCTTCTTTTAGTTTCTAAAATGCATGAAATTTAATTACACACACAATATTATCAGCAGTACACCTTGGTATAAACCATTCTGTAATTATCCCTATCAGGACATCCTTAGGCCTCTAAACCAATTTTGCTAGATTAAAATAAAACTTCACCCCTTTAATGAGGCCTTCTTCACTTGGTTTTGCTTCCCTCAACCATTCAATCACTCAGTCTTTGCAAAAAAACACTATTTTTAAATCTGCCCTTATTTTTGCTAATTTCCTACTGGTTTCAGTTATAAAAATAAATAACATTTATACTTTGAAAACTACATCCTTATGAGGGGACTAAGAAGGTAAATGGTAACAGCCTAGCTATTATGCATGTTCTTTCTACACCAAGAATATCCACTTTATGCAGCATATATCACAGTCCTTCTAGTAGACTCTCAGATTGTGTGAACCAAAGGTAACAGATTACTATCATATACAAAGGGAAAGCAATTCTAACATACACACATATCTCCTTTTACTATCCCCAATCCTCTAACTGTATTTCAAAACCTCATTCAAGTTATCACCATTTTCTTGAGGGACCTGATTACTAAAGTCCCATTTCCAAATGCAGAACACTCATCACATCTATTAAAAGGAAATATTTACCCCTCTTCCCATTTTAATCTATGAGTATCTATTACTAAACAAGTAGCTCCTACATCAACATAAATCCCTACATTATCACAAAATGGAGGCCTTTCCTATTGACACTTTCAACTCAGGAGCTCATCATTTTCTGACTTTACTAACGGTATTGGTACTCTTATAATTCCCAACCTCTATATTAACACATTCACTCTCTGACCCCATCTGTATGTGTTGTGAGGTTAACATAAAAAACATTGAATGGTCCATCCTGTTATGAGTAAGAGTATTTTAGTGTTTGTTCAATAATTATTTCCAGATTGAAATTAGGTGCTGTAGTTTTCTAGGGGAAATAAGACATGTAACAGTTCCTCCCGGGTTGACAGAATTACTAGATAATCATAGTCTTAGAAACTTGCTGGGGTGTGCAAATATTCAACAGTAATCATAGATAGTTTATGACGTTGCAGGAACTTATTCAGCATCTTTCATCTTTCTAACATGGGAAGGAGTGTTTCTCTCGTAGTGGCTGGTTGAACATGTTGTTTTTTCCCTCTAGTTTCATCAAAGTCTCAGTTTTCAGCAGAACTTGAAAGGGACTGTCGTAATGATAGGCTCAAGGCTCCTTCTCACGCTTTCAAGGACCACCCAATCACCCATTTTCAAGGTTGGGGCTACTCAGGTCACTGCTCATTTCTGAAATAGAATCAAAAACTTTTATGATGTACTTGCTTCAAGGTGTTTCTGCTTCTAGGGAGACCGTTTCATTTTCCTCAAGGTGTACAACAGACTGAAAACAAAGCTAACGGAAAAACCCCTCTGACCATGGTTTCCCTGTATTTGTTTCTTTTAACTTGTTCTATTTTTTCTTTCCTCTAAAAGAGGTAGAGAACGTGAAAGGCCTGTTCTAACCTAAGGCACCCTATCCTCTTACATGACTTCTCCTGTGAAGGGGTTCCTCTATCACTCTCTATTGCTTCGGGTTAGCCCAAATCAACACCTTAATTTTACTTTTTGGCAACTTTTCTGCTGCTTTCTGTATTGGGAAGGCTTCAGGCCAACCAGGAAAGAGGTCTACGCCAACAAGGAAAATTTGCACTCCTTGGAATGGACACAGCGGTCGAGGCATGTGTTCCTGGGGGACCTTTCCTACTTTACCTATTCTGTGTTTTGTGCATGTCATACAGGCTTGATAGTATCTGGCTGCGGCCATACTGAAGCCAAGAGCAACCCAATACTTGTTTACTAGCAAACATATATATAGCGGTCTTGGACTGGTGGGTCAGTCCATAGGCTGCTTAGGCCATCATTGGGAAAAGGACCCATGGGAGACAGAGCTTATTGTCTACACTCCACAGGCCACCCTCGTTTAACTAAGATCCCTGTTTCTCCCACTCCCCCTTTTTGACCTTCTGAGCGGAGATTGAAGGGTCCTAAGGACATCAGGGGTAACAGGTCTATGGGGGGACACGGCCTGTACAGTCACAAGATCCTTAAACCCTAGCTTTGTCGCAGCCAGTTTTGCCGCTTTGTTTGCTTTTATTTTCCTTGCTTCGGGGCTGTCAAATTTCATGTGTTTCTGACCTTAATTTGTCCCAAGTTTCTGTAGGCAACAACAGGCTTTCAATAGGTCTCTGACACTTTCTGCATTCTTGATGGGTTTTTTATTGATGTTTAAAAAATGTCCCAGGTTCTCCATAAGGGACCTTTAATCATGGGCTATTCCAAATGTATGACTTAGTCTGTGTATATTTGTAGTCTTACCCTCAGCCGTTTGTTCATGCCTCTGGTAGTTGCCCTCAACTTCCCCTCCTGGCAAATGAGGTGGAAAGTGTTTCAACTTTTATTACCTTAATGTTGCGTGCCCAAACCGTATATCCAATGTGTTTACCTCTGAATTCCCAGTACCTGGTTAAACTCAAAGGTTAGAATTAGTGTTTGGGGGAAGACCTTAACATGGGAAAAATCCTATTGTTTCTTGTGCCATTAGGACCATACAAGCATATTCTTCCTCGTCTTTACCATCTAATTCTTCCCCCTATTGGGCCCAAAGTTCTAGGGTAACAGAGTGGTAGAGTTCAAGGTTCTACACTAAGTCAGTGAAACACTTGGGACATCAGTAACACACTCTGCAGGCGTAGCTAACAGGCCATAGAGATGTCATAGTTGCACCATGAGAATATCATGTACATCATACAGGGTATGTATTGTTACGGGGTAATCCAGTACAACCTCTGAGACTTTATGTATAAGTACTTGTACTATAGTGACTACTCGTACACATAAGGGGTTCCTCTCGCCACTGGATTTATTCTAGCTGAGTTATAGCTACTGGTCTCTGCTGTGTACCATTTGACTGTGTAAGGACTGCCGTTCATGACCACCATCTCAGTGCAGTACAGCGAGAACGCTTGTCATAGTCAGGTGTGCCCAGGGCAGGTGTAGAGGGAAATTAAACAACTTCAGATTTGGAATTTGTTAAGTGCCTCCTCTATCAGCTTAAATGGCCGTGTAGCCAAACACTCATACAGAAGCTGCATAAGCAAACAAGCCGATCATATTAAAATATATTACAATATTATATCAAACTCAGGCATATTCTGAGTTGCTCTAGACTCCCAGAAGTCAGGTCCTTTATAATCTGTATTCGGTCTCTGGTCAGGTGCCGGCACCAACTGACAAGCAGTGTCCCAGAAGGAACCCTGGGCTACAAAAACTATAACTTTTCCATTGAGAAATCAGGGCCCCCGATCACTAAAAAAAAAACAAAAACAAAACAGAGATAACTGTCCTTAAGTCAGGTGATATCCACTGGTTACAGCACTGAGGACAGAACTGCTTACATCTTAATGGTTAATTTAAGAAAATAGTGACACACCAGGTTAAATGATAAGGTATCTGTAATACATCCTACAACAAAAAATACATAAGGAATAGAAGACTAACTAAACCCTTTCTCTACAGTAATCTATTAGTCCCAAAAAACTGACAATTAACAAACTGGAGCCTGTTTCTGGAAGATCTACAACTATTGGCTCTTCCCCTGGTCCGCCCCCTGAGTCTGGCAGCATGTACCTCTCTATCTTACCATCAGTTGTAAAAAGCTCACCAGCTGTACACATCATGTGCTACATGGCTTTACATATAACAAGACAGACAAACAAAGAGTTAGCCAGACGCAAAGAACTAACCACAAGTTAACATAAAACTAACAAAGAAACAAAGGATCCTTCATACACTTCCACACATACAACACAAAAAACTTCAGACAAAACAAAATTGAAAGAAGAAAAATAAAACAAAAACAAAATATCAATGCCACAAAAAGCAAAACAATGGCTGACAATGATCAAAATATCCCCTAGACTTTAGAGTCTTTTCCTTCAAATCGATATAAAAAATTAGTAAAAATTCATCACTTCATTCCTACAAGAGAACACAAGGTTAATTTTAATTTTGCTCCTCTCCACCTAAAAGGAAACATTTGGGAAAAACAGTAAATAACATTCCTGGTAATGCAAAAGTAGTTAAAACATAGAAATATTTAAAAAATTTTGACAACTTTTGTGCACAATCCCCAATTTATTTGCTTATATTAAATGAGCTCTTTTAATTTGCCATGTGGACTTATTTTTACTTCAACCTAATTTAAGAGGATATCCTTTGCAACTTTTACACCAGATATAACTTATATTTATTTTTACAACAAAGCATACATGAATATAGAATATATCTTATTTATACCAAACATCATCTGCAGAACTTTTCCTGTAAAGACAAAACATATCAATTACATACAAACCAACTAAAAATTCATCAATGTTCAACACAGATAAGTGCAGTAATCAACGAAAAAAACCACAATGGAGTCTCAGCATCTGGAGTTGGACCCTTCCCCCCTCCCTTCTGAAATCAGAGCTGCTGCTGCTGTGGCACTATAGATCCCAGAGTTTACAGAAATGGAGGGAAATAACCTTTTTCACTGCATTCTCATCTCACATGGCATCATACCTTCATTAAACCCATTATATACAGATGACAACTAAAACTTCACACTTACAGTATATGAAGACTTTCCATCATTTTTCTACTTTTAAATGTCCAACTTTCACCATTTCAAGTTTCCCAACTGTTTCTAACTTCCTGCTCTTGTCTCTACAATTTCTATTGCAGTTTAGAGATAATTTTTTTCACTGCCCAACCCAGTTACCCAAAAATTACCGTTCCAAATTCACAGCGTCGTCACGCTGAATTAGTTTAGCATAATACCTCTGATGTGGGTTTGATTCAAAATCTAAACCACTCCTTCAAGCTCCTAAACTAATACACAAATTAGTTAGTATCGTACCTCTGAGATACTAGATAAAAAATTCTAATCCAATCTTCACGGGCCTAACTATTAAAACAAAATTAGTTATCGTACCCCTATGGTAGATTAAAAATCTAAACCACTCATTCACGTCGTCTCTAAATATTAAACAAACTATTTAGTATCGTACCTCTGATGGTTAGATTAAAAAAAATCTAACACTCATTCACGTCTCTAAATATTATGGTTGTCCTCCCCCAAAACAAAATTCAATAATCTTGTCTGTTTGGCTTAACCAACGGACTGAAATAATTCTCTAATCTTTCATTATTTTCTGCAATAACCACTTTAAAGCTATCATAACAGCAGGACACTCACTGAAATCATTCATGGAGGGATTCACTCCTCATCCCTCAGGAATTTTTCCTTGTTCTAAAGCCACTAAGGACACTGCAGCCATGAGACCTTTTGACCCTTTCACAAAAAGTAAAGCTCACACAAAGCACAAATTCTATATCATACAATTTTTACTTAAACTTGTTATTTTTCTTTCACTTGGGGTGCCTCATCAAGCAGAGAAGCCTCCCTACGTGTCATCAATCAATGCATAAACTCCCCTTTTAGACACCCTCCTATTTTGTTATATTTATATTCAAATTGTTCCACATCCAATCACATTCAATCACTGTTCATTATCCAAACAGCACACATTTATATACATAGTATTGAACCACGATCACATCAATTCATTTGATATTTTATCAAGGTTCTTAGGTCAGATGTCTATAGTGATCTGGGAAAGAAAGCCGGACAGAGAAGCCAAAACTTGAAGAGACAGAATATATAAAAGTAAGCAAATATAAAATATATTGCTTACCTTTTTGATTTGATGCGCATCTTTTTATTCTGCTTTTCAAATATTGTTCATCTCGTATTAGTCCGGATGCCAAATCAATTTTCTGAGCCCCACTTGGAAGCGCCATTTTGTCGTAGCTTAATAAAGCTTTTCAGATATTGATCGGGTTTTCAAATTTAAAAAATCATTTGGAGGTAAAAATAGCCAGAATTTATTCAATGCAAGCATTGTGAGACACACAGCATATATAACATCATTGTATAAAGCTGAAGAATGTCTGCCCCATCCTACTGCAATTCATGGTTTTTATAGGGCCCCCCTTTTGTAAGAATACATTTAGCCAAACAATTCAAAACATAACTATTTTCCCATACGTTGGTTTTAAAGTTTACATTTAAATATGGCCCACCTCTTACTGAGTCCCACTGAAACAAAGAAACCTTCTTTAATTCAATAGGGCTATACCTTCAGGCCATGTGTTTCCAATCATTGGAGGAGGGGGTGGGGGCATGTCTATTAACATTCCAAAGACCTGAGTGTTTCAAATTTTGATGAAAAGCATACAAAGAGTATATACAAATCATACATATAAAACTATAGATATTACGCTCACAGTATGAAGCTCCATGGAAAAACTGCTAAGAAGAACAGACTACCTGGAAAACAAAGTGGAGGATCTTGAAAATAGATCACATGGAAACAATGTACGGATTATAGGCCTGGATGAAGAAATACAGCACAACAGTCTACCAAAGTTATGCTCAGTAGAGATCCCGAAACTCCTTGGCATAGAAGGCCCCCGCAAAGTTGAAAGAGCCCACAGGGTCGGTCCGCCACGTTACCCGAGTAGAGAGGGCACAAACCCGCCACCTAGAGCGGTTATTGTGAAATACCTGGACTATGCAGAAAAATCAAGGCTAATGCGCTTACCTTTTCAAAAGAAAAACAAAGTGATCTAAAAAGGGCCAACACTACAGCTCTTTGCGGACTATTCAGCAGAAGTCGCTCGAAAAAGGAAATGGACTACCTAAAAAATCCTTGTTTTTCCCAAAATCGCTTGGACAAGAAAAGGGGCCCCCATTGCCAACATGACTTGGGGCAAAAACACTAGGGTGACCCAAAATTCCAGGACTTTCGGGGCCCCCAGCCGCCCGGAAGATCTCTTACGCCGAGGAAAAGGAGAGTAATTTGTTAAAAGGGACTAAAACTTTTACATCCCTTTGGAGATACCCTTTTACCAATTGCAAGTTTCCCAAGCACGAAAATGTAAATTTTAAAATTTTGCTATTTTAAATTTATATTTTTAAACCCATTTTTAAATTTGTCTTTTAAGGTTTAAAGGGGAAATCCCGGGAAAGTCTAAAGACAAATTAATAATCAGGGGGGGGTGCTCCTCTAAAAAGACAAAGTGGGGGGTTTTTTGTAATTTTTTTTACTTCTTTCTAGCGGCACAAGCAAATAGGGACAAAAAGGAGGAGAGGGGGGAATCGTTAAAAGGACCCAAATTTTGGGAGAGGCACCTGGCTAGGAAAAAAAAAGGTTTTCCCCAACCCCATAAATTAGGCCCAAAAAAAAGGACCCCCAGCAAAAAAACAAAAAATCCGAACAAGAGTTTAAAATTAGAGGGAAAGGGGTTTTATCTTTTTGGGGAAAGAGGAGGGGTTTGAAATTTCCCTTATTCTGTATTTTGGGATATGAAATTTTATTTTTTGGTAAGCTTTTTGAAAATTAAATCTTTGGAACGGAAGGGGCTTCTTTCCCCCCCCAAAAAAGGGTCGATAGTACTGAGACACTTAAAGAAGTTGAGGGCGGATATTGCACTCCCCTGCAGGAAACGCATCTAAAAAAAGAGTTTTCCCCCAAGGGGTTTACTAAAATGTGGGGGGGAAAAGGGGTACAAGGCTCCTGCTAAAAAAGGGAAAAGGGCAGGGTGGGTTGATTTTAAAAACAACAAGAGGGGGTTCCCCACAAAATTATAGCTGTAATTTCTGAAAACGGAGGGCAGATATATCGGGTTAAAAAATGGAAACACCGTCAGAATACTATGGGGAAGTGAACGTCAAATTTTTCCCGAACAACCCAGAAAAGGGAAAAAATTTTGACGAACTAGGGGCTAGAATTTTTTTGGGGGGGGAAAAGGAAGCAAACACTGATGGGGGGAAGACTTAAATTTGGGTGCCATGAACAACATGGAGGACGGAAAAAAGGCATGGCAATGTTTTATATCAGGGGAAAAAAGATAAAAAACTGGGTTTTAATCTATGCAAAATTTGGGTCTAGAAGACACGTGGAGAGTATCCAACCCGGCGGAGAGAAGTTTAAACCCCCCTACTCGCATGTAAAATGGGTTTTGGTCTAGAATAGACTACTTTTTTACAATCAGGAAAGCTCTGGGCATGGTAAAAAGAAGTGACTATTTGGGGGTTTTGGGAATCTCCATTTACACCCCGGTAAACTATCAAAATTTAAAACGATATAATTTCCCAAAAGGGGCGAAAATAATTTTGGGGGGATGCCCACACACTTTTTGGCAGACGATCTATTTAAGATCTAATAGTCCCCGGGGGGAGGGGAAAACAACAGGAAAAACAATCTGCATAAAAAAATTCCCCTAGTCTTTTCTGGGGTACTGGAAAAACAGTTCTACCGGGGGAGAATCAAGGGTATATGTTCACCAAAAAAAAAAAAATTTTTAGAAAAAGCTTTACTGGTCGGCAAAAAAGACTCGGGAAAGGGATAAAACTGCCCTTTGTAGCAGATCCGACCCGGGGGTAACAAAAAGTGCTGGGAAACCTCCAAAGAACTTAAAGATCTTTAAAAAAAGAGGTTGAGGCCTTAAAGACAAAAACAATTTAAAGTATCTTTATTTAAATTTTGGGAAAAAAGGCGGTAACTTTAAAGGCCCCAAACCCGGTTGGGGGACGGGGGGGTTACAAATATTGTCAGCTTTTTTGGGGGGAAACACAGGACAAAAATAAAAAGGGAAACCCAAAAATATCAAAGATTTTTTACGAGAAAAACTATAAACAGGTTTTTATACCCAAGGGAATTTTTTGCTCCCCCAAAAAAAGGGGAAAAGGTTTTTTAAAAAAATCTCTCTCCCTCCCCAAAATCCCCAAACTATGACAGGGGAAATCTTAATGCAGAGGTAGAAAATAAAAATCCTAAAGGGGTTAAAATTTTGCCAAAAAAAAAAAAATTTTCCCCCCAACAAAGCCCCGGGCCCAGATGGTCCCCAGGGGAAAAAGTAAAAATATTGAAAGGAGAATGGGCACCAACTTTAAAATAGGTCTTCGGGGATATCATAGAGAGGAGGACGATGCTGCATTCTGGAAACACAGCTTACATTAAAGTTTTATTCAAAAAAGGGAAAGACCCACGCAATCCAGAATCATACCGGCCCATATCCTTGATTAACCAGGATATCAAGATATTCTCTAAAATCATGGCCAATAGGTTAGCTGAACTAATGCTGAGGTTAATTGGAGGTCATCAAATGGGATTTATTCAGGGCAGAACGGGCGTCAAAAACATTAGGGCTGTGATGGCCACTCTGGAAGCAGTGGAACAAAAGAAAACAGATAACAAAAGCCCAGCCTTATTGGCGATCGACGCGGAAAAGACTTTTAATAATGTTAATTGGAATTGGCTCAATCAGATTTTAGGCTTTTTCGCACTTATGTAGACGCAATGTATAGTATGCCCCAGGCTAGGATCAATATGCCGGGCTTCTTATCTTCCCCTATTTTTCTCCAGAAGGGCACAAGACAGGGCTGCCCTCTATCCCCCCTATTGTTCAACTTGGCCTTAGAACCATTGGCACAACATCTAATTAATACGAGGGCTTATCAGGGGATATCAGTGGGAAACAAGGAAATGAAGTTGGTATGCTTCGCAGACGATATGCTACTATTCATAGATGATCCAAGAACCCAGGTAGCGAGGGTGTTAGAGGTAATGGAAGAATATGGTTCCTTTTCAGGGTTCAAAGTGAACCGAGAAAAATGCCAGCTTTTAATGTTAGGGAGCAAAGGAGGTATAAGACAACAGGACGTAGGAGTAGAGGTGATGAATACCCACTTAACATATCTAGGCATTAAAATAGGATACAGATCCTCAATGATCTACTCCCTAAATTACAAGCCACTGATAGAGAAGATAAAGAAGGAATTAGAGAGATGGAAAGATCTTCCGCTATCACTTATGGGTAGAATACAGCTTATAAAGATGGTAAGCTTTGCGCGGTTGCTTTATCCGATGCAGATCATTCCAGTTTTAATAAAACACAAAGACATAGACACTCTAAGAAAGACATTCACCAGCTTTATATGGCAGGGCAGACAGCCTCGAATAGGAATCAAGAAATTGATGACCGGAAAAGGACAGGGAGGGGCACAACTCCCCAATATTAGATTATTCAATTTAGCAGCAATGTGGAGACACATTAGGGATTGGCTCAATGACACGGATCATTTTTCCAACTTAAAGCTGGAAACTCAGTTGGCGCTTCCATTATCTTTGACTACCCTAATACATATGCCATACAAAATCCATCCCGCAGAGATTAAACAGAGCGTTATATTGAGGGATACACTAGCGACGTGGAGACACGTAAGGAAAATGTATAAGCGCCCTATGCATATATCTCTATATCTACCACTATGGGGATTACCTGACTCTCCAGCGGGCAAGGAAAATAAGTTATTTCAAAGTTGGAAAAATAAGGGGATTTTTAAATTGAAAGACATTCTCATAGAACAGAGAGGAGCTCTGATGACATGGGAGCAGATAAGAGAGAAATATGGCCTAGAGAATCAGCAGATGTTTCAATTCTTGCAAATTCGTAATTTCTGTAGATCAAAAGTATCTAACCTCCGGTTTCTAGAGGAAACGGGTGGTTTCAGTGAGTTATGCAAACCCAGGGGCTCTAGAGGACTTTTATCTCAACTATATTATATCTTAAACGGCAAAGAGTCAGAAGATGTAGTCGATGCAATGTTCAGAAACTGGGAAAATACATTACAGGACAATGATACCCAAAGGAAAAATTGAGGGGTTTTTGATGTAAAGGGAAAGCCAAAACCCAAATGTTCGGGGAGAACTAGTTTAGGTACCCCAAACAAGGCAATATATGCCTTTGATATTCCTTAAAAGCAATTCAACAGTATTGACCTTTCCAAACCCATGAAGACAAGGCAGATTTACCCATGCGTTGGGCTTCCAGCATAGATAAGTGTGGAAAGGATCAAGACATTATTGGGAAGTAGGGAAACAAAACTTTTCCCCTTTTCTCCCACAGAGCTTTTTTATTCCATTTTTTAGACAAAAAAAGGGGAAAAAAAAGGAAGAAAAGGATTTACTAACCGACAATGGCATACATTTATTGCCTTTTTGGGGGTAAAAAGATGTTTTATTACGTCATTTGGATCAAAAAACCACGCCCCCTGTAAAGAGGTGGGGATTTGTAGACAAATGTTAAATAAGAAATTTGGGGCGAAGGGGGCAAGGTAAAAATGCAAAAACATTCCCTTTAAAAATGGAAAAATTTTATTTCTAAGGTGCTGGGCAGACGCTGAAAAGAGAGAATTTATGGAACCATTTAAATACTCAGAATTTTATTTGAATGAAAAGTTGAAAGGGGGGTTGGGGTGTTGGGGGTGGATATACAGGAGTAATAGAATGCACACTGGTTAGTTTGGGGGGGGGTTTGTGGGGGGGTTTAGTTAAAAGGGAGAAAAAAGAAAATATACAGAAGCAGCTCTTAGAATACATGGTTTATTTTTTAAAAATTCTTTATTCAAGGTATTAGAACATAAACAATATTATTTTGGACAATAATGACGACTTGAGATGTTACATGATGTTTTCTAAAACATAAGCTTTGTATTTCTCTGCTCTGTTCAATAAAAATTTTATTAAAAAAAAGACTACATGTGAAAATAGCAAATTGTGTGAACTTGAATATAGTTGTTGTGATAAATGGTAAAAAATGTGAAGGATGCAAAATATAAAGGAATAAGTAAGGAGGAATGTACCGCCCCGCTAATGAATATCATTGCCCCAATTTTTGATGGAAAACATATTATGATGGGACTAAAAAAGATACCTAAACAAGGTTTTGCAAAGTATAATGTACAAAAATGTTTTTAGTATATGTTTACTTACAATGAGGAAAAAAAATTTTCTTCTTTTGAAGTAGACCGTATTACACAATTGGGGTTTTACAATCAAAAAAAAAAAATGGCATAAAAGGATTTTAAACTCAAAAATAGAACCTAATAATAAGTATATGTTATATTAGATTTGCGACCATGCTAAAAGAAATTCTGGATTTTTATTTTTGTTTAATGTTTGTATATTTTTATATTTATAAAAAAAATTTTTTTTCTTAAAGCCCTTTTTTTTTTTTCCATTAATTTTTTTTTAGCTCTTTTTTTGGCAATTTATATCCAAGGGTTAATTACGTATATACTCGATATAAGCCGAGGACCTACTTTTTCCACAAAAACCGGGGGAAAGTTATTGACTCTGTATAAGCCTAGGGGGGAAAAAATGCAGCGGCTTTTTTGGGGAATTTTAAAAATAAAATAGATCCAAAAAAATTAATAGGAGTTAAAAGTCCCCCATAGGCAGATTAAAAGGGAGTTTAATGTCCCCATAGGAGATATAGGCTGGTATATGTCCCCCAAAGGCAGGTTTAGGCTGGGAAATATCATTTAAATATGCCCCCCAAAGGGGGTTTTATAGGGGGTATAGGCTTTATAAGCAGATATGGGTTTCCTCATAGGAAATTTTAAAAGGCATTTAATTCCCCCCCATGGGCCCAAGGTTGGGCCCGGTTATGGGGCGGGGTAAAGGTCCCCCTGCGGTTTTTGGCAGGTTTTAGGCGGGTATGGGGGGGTTGAAAAGGGCAGGTAAAAGGTCCCCCTAGGCGGGTTTATGGGCGGTTTTAAGGGCGGTATGGGTCGTTTTGGCAGGTTTAAGGTCCCCCAAGGCAGGCAAAGGGCAGGGTTTAAAGGGCCCCCCCTGGGCGGCTATGGAAGGGTATAAAGCGGTAAGGCCCCCCTTTTGCAGGGTATGGGGAAAGGTTTTGGGGGTCCTCGGGCAGGGTAAGGCAGGTATAGGTCCCCCAGGAAAGGTATAGACGGGTTTAAAGGTCCTTTTAGGCAGGGTATAAAAGGTATAGGTCCTCTAGGCAGGGTATAGACAGGTATTGGTTTCCTCTGGGGCAGGGAATGGGACGGGTATAGGTCCTCTAGGCAGGCTATAGGCGGGGTATAGGCGGGTATAGGCCCTCTGGGCAGGGTATGGGTAGGTAAAAGGTCCTCAGGCAGGCAATAGGCGGGGCATGGGACGGGGTTTAAAAACAAAAAAAAAAACCTTACCTGGCCCCCCGTTTGCTCCGCCCTCCCTCGCCCCGCCCCCCTTCTCGTGTCCGGGCCTCCCCGCGTACCCTCGGGTTTTCCCCGGAAAACGGGCCGGGGTGATGCCCATCAGGGCCGGCACCCCACTGAGACACCCCCGCTGCCTTTCCCGGGGAAAACCCCGGGAAAACTGCTGCGGTTTGGGCGGCCGCCCGGGGACCCCACTGCGGAGCGGGAAGCGCCTCGTTTCCCTCCCTCCCCCGTGGTATCTCCATTTCCGGCATGCGCTCCGGAGGAACCGCATGCAGGAGAAGGGTTGCAACAGTGCCTGGGCCATCGCAGTCCCCGGGGACGCTGGTCACCCGACTGGGCCCTTCCCAGTTTTACGGCTCCCTGAGGATTTCGCATTTAACTTAAAATTGTCCCCTGGGGTTTTGTTTAGGGCCATCCCCGCCCCCCCGGGTGCCGACATTTAAAAAAAAAACTCGGGGAAAAAGCCCGGGGAGATTTTTTTCCAGCACAATTTTGTGCTGAAAAACTGGCTTTTTTACTCTGGGTAATTACGGAAATTTATTTTTTGCTGTTTTTGGTCAGTAAAAAAAACCCGGGTTTTTCAACCCCAAAAGGGGAAATTTTAAAGGTGTAGCAAAAATTCCCATCCCAAAGGGTTGAACCGGCCCCCTAGTTGGTAATTTTTGGCAGCTAATTTCTTTTGTGCAATTTAATACCCAAAGGGTTTTAAATTTAAAGGTGTTTTTCGCTTTTGTGGTCAGTAAAAAACACGTCATTTTAACAACGCTACAAAGTTTGGAAATTTTTGGGCACTAATTTCTTGGCGCAATTTAAAACCCCAAGGTTTAAATTTAAAGGGGTTTTTCTGCTTTTTGTAGTAAAGAAAATTTCCCCGTCTTTTAAAACACCTACAAAGCGGGTAAATTTTTGGCAGTCTTTTTCGGGTTGAGAAAATTTAGACCCCAAAGGGGTTTAAATTTAAGCTTTTTTCTGCTTTTGTGGGTCATTTAAAATACGTGTCTTTTTAAAAAACATCGCAAAGTTTGGTAATTTTTTGGGCAGTATTTTTTCCCCCGAAATTTTAGATCCAAGAGTTAATTAAGTATTTTTATGCGTTTTGGCCCAAAAAATTTAACACTTCGTTGAAACTTAAAGAAAGCGGGTTAATTTTTGGCACCCTCATTTGTTTTCCCGAAATTTTAGTTTCCAAAGGGGTTTAATTAAGCTTTTTTTTCTGCTTTTTTTGGCAAAAAAAATTACACGTCGTTTTTAACCATACAAACCCTGGAAATTTTTTGGGCAGCTAATTTCCTTTGCGCAATTTAGACCCAAAGGGTTAAAAATTTAAAGGGTTTTTTTTTTTGCTGTTGTAGTCGAAAATTTTAACACGTCCGTTGTAAAACGCACAAAGCTGGAAAATTTTTTGGGGCAGCTCATTTCTGTTACCCAATTTTAAAAAAAGGGGAAATTTTAAAGGTTTTTTGCTTTTTGGGTCTTTTAAATACTTTGTGTTTTAACATCCCTACAAAGCGGAAATTTTTTGGGCAGAATTTCTTTTCCCGGAAATTTTAGACCCAAGATTTAAAATTAATTTTTTTTATGCTTTTTGGGGGGGGTCATAAAAAACAGGTCTTGTAACATGCTACAAAAGGCTGGTTTTTTTTGGGGCCGCTCATTTTCTTTTGGCAATTTTTAACCCAAAGGGTTTTAATTTAAAGCGTTTTTTGCTGTTTTTGGTCAGAAAAAGAAACATTTTTTTCAACGCCAAAAGAAAAAAATTTTGAATTTGTGGGTAAAATTTTTCTTTATTCGAAGGTTAAAAAAAGCCTTTTTTTGTGCTTTTATATTCAAAAAAAATACACAGTTTTTTTAAAGGGCACATTTAAAAAAAAAAATTTTCCCGGGCCTTTTGGAGGAGGCAATTTAAACCCAAAAGGTTTTAAATTAAGTTTTTCCCTGCTTTTTTGGGGGTCGTAAAAACGTCTTTTTTTTTTTAAACCAGGGCCCCCAAAGTTTGTAATTTTTGGCAGCTCTTTTCCTTTTGCGTTTTTAAAAAGATAAAGGGGGTTAAAAGGGGAATTTTTTTTCTGCTGTTTGTGGGCCAGTAAAATACACGTTTTTTGTAACATGCTACAAACGGGTAATTTTTGGGGGAATCATTTCTTTTGCGCAATTTAGACCCAAGGGGTTTAAATTAAGCGTTTTTCGCTGTTGTGGTCAATAAAAAAACACTTTGTTGTAAAAATGCTAAAAAGCTGGAAATTTTTGGCAGTTTCCTTTTCTTTTGCGCAATTTAAACCAAAGGGTTTAAATTTAAAATTTTTTTTCTGCATTTTGGTGGTCGTAAAAAAAACTTTTGGTTCTTTTTAAAACACGCTACAAAGCGGAAATTTTTTGGCAGCTCATTTCTTTTTGCGCAATTTAGACCCAAAGGGAATTAATTAAGTTTTTTTTCTGCTGTTGTGGCCCGTAAAAAACAAAAACATTTTAAAACACGCTACAAAGCGGTTTAATTTTTGGCAGCTCTTTTCTTTTGCAAAATTTTTTAAAATCCAAGGGTTAATTAAGTTTTTTTCTGCTGTTGAGGTCAGTAAAATACACGTCTTTGTAACACGCTAAAAAAATGGTAATTTTTGCCGCTCTTTTCCCCCCCTTTTGCGGAAAAAATTTAGACCCAAAGGGGTTTAAATTAAGCTTTTTTTCGCGTTGTGGTCAGAAAAAATAAAACTCGTTTTAACACGCTACAAAGTGGAAATTTTGGGGGCCCAGCTCTTTTTTTTTTGCGAAAATTTAGACCCAAAGGGGGTTTAATTTAAAGTTTTTTTGCTGTTGGGGGCGAAAAAACACTTTTTAAAAAACACCCCCACAAACCCTTGAAATTTTTTGAAAAGCTAAATTTTTTTTCGCAAATTTAGATAAAAGGGGTTTAAATGAAAGTTTTTTTCTGTGTTTTTGCCCAGTAAAATACACGTTTTGTAAAAAGAACAAAGCGGGAAATTTTTTGGGCAATTCATTTCTTTTTGCGAAATTTTTGGACCCAAAGGGGTTAAATTTAAGCTTTTTTTTCTGCTTTTGTGGTCATTAAAAAAAATTGTTGTAAAAAGCTAAAAAAAGCTGGAAATTTTTTGGCGCTCATTTTTCTTTTCCCGCAATATATTTTTCCAAAAGGGAAAAATTAAGTTTTTTCTGTTTTTGGGGTCGTAAAATACACGTCGTTGTAACAACCTCCCAAACCCTGGTAATTTTTTGGAGATCTTTCCCCCCTTTTTGCACAATTTAGATCCTGGGGTTTAAATTTAAGCGTTTTTTTCTGCTGTTTTGGTCGGGTTAAAATTTTGGTGTTTTTAACATGCTACAAAGCGGTAATTTTTGGCAATTTTGATTTTTTTTTAATTTGCCCCAATTAAAGAAAAAAAAAATTTCCAAAAAAAAAAAGGGTTAAAAAAATTTTTTTTTTTTTAAAAAAAAAGCCGGGTTTTTCTGCTGTTGGGGGTAAAGTAAAAGAAACATTGTTTTTTAAAACCCAAAGAAGAAATTTTGAATGTAGTTTTAATTCATACCCGGGGGGGTTTAAAATTAAGCCTGTTTGTGCTTTTTATATTAAGAAAAATACAAAAGTTTTTTTTAAACGGACTTTTTTAAAAAAAAAATTTCCCTCCCCAATTTGAGGGAGCCCCAATTTAAAAAAAAAGGGTTTTTTAAGTTTTTTTCTGCTGTTGGCGGGTCAGTAAAAAAACCCCGTCTTTTGAAAAACACCTAAAAAAACGGTTTTTTTTGCCAGCTCATTTTTTTTGGGAAAAATTTAGTTTCCGGGGGTTTTTAAATTGGGGCCGTTTTTTTCTGTTTGTGGGCATTTAAAATTTAAAAGGCCTTTTTTAAAAATGCTACAAACCCTTGGAAATTTTTGGGCGGTCATTTTTTTTTTGCGCAATTTAAAACCCAAAGGGGGTTAATTAAGTTTTTTTTCTGTGTTGTGGTAAAGTAAAATACACGTCGTTTTAAACCCACAAACCCTTTGAAAATTTTTGTCAGCTCATTTCCTTTTTTGAAACAAATTTTGATAGAAGGGTTAATGAAGTAATTTTTCTGCTGTTGAAAGCAGTAAAAAAACATGTTTGTTTTTAACACGCTACAAAGCGGGGTATTTTTTGGCAACCCCATTTTTTTCCCAAATTTTTTAAAAACCCCAAGGGGTTTTAAATTAACCCTTTTTTCTGCTGTTTTTGGTCAGTAAAAAAATTCAGGTTTTTGAAACCCTTGCTCCCAAAAGTTTTTAAATTTTTTGGGCAGCTCTTTTCCCTTTTGGGTGCAATTTAGTTTCCAAGGGTTTTTTAAGGGGTTTTTCTACTGTTGTGGCCCAGTAAATTAAACGTCGTTTTAAAACACGCTAAAAAAGCGGGTAATTTTTGGAAACTCATTTTTTTGGGCGAAATTTTAAACCCAAAGGGAAAATTTAAGCTTTTTTCCCTGCTGTTTTTGGTTTCAGTAAAAGAAAGGGTTTTTTTCCACGCCAAAAAGAAAAATTTTTTTAAAATGGACTTAATTAATACCCAAAGGGGTTAATTAAGCCTTTTTGTGCTTTTTTTATTTTTCAGTAAAATACCGTTTTTTTAAAGGGGGCCCCTTTTAAAAAAAAATTTCCCGGGTTTTAAATGAGCCCCAATTTTTTTACCCAAGGGGGTTACGCAAGCTTGTTTTGGGTTCTTTTGGACTAAAAATGCAGTGTGTGTATTTAAAAAATTTTCCCCAGAATCTTAAATTAAACGGGAGGGTCTGAAAACATTTTTGAACAAACATATGTGGACAGAGAGGGTGGAAAGGCTTTTTCCACATGCAAGGGGGCAGGGGCCACAAACCTTACCTTGGAGAGGCCCCAGGTCCCCAGAAAAGTAAAGGGAGGGTCGCAACCCGGGGGTGCTCGGTGATTCCAAAACCCGGCCGGTGCATGTTTGCGGGGGGGTTTTGTTGATCAAAAACCAAGGGTTTTTTGATTGGTTGAGTAGGTCATGAACTTCCCCCCCAAAGATGACACCCCTGAAAACCCAAAATACCCAAACGTGGTGGGTTCGTGAGATACAACCTTATTGGGGCAATGGCCTAAAAAACCGGGTCATCACCCCCTCACCGTCCTAAAACCCGCCTCTACCCCGTTCAGCCCCCTCAGCCAAAGAACTAGTATGGGGTCTGGGCTAAGCCCCCAAACTAAACAGCGGGGAAAATAAACCCAAATTTTAGGACAGCGCTGTTGGCAACAAAAGAGGGGGGGCAGACATCCCCTTGCTTCTTCCCAGTTTTGAGGGGAAAAGGGGCATGGGGGTTTTTTGGTAAAGCGGGTCAGCCTCGCATCCCAAGACCGTTGAGGAGGCCCAGCAATGACGATCAAAACACCCATGAATTTTAAAAAAGTGGGGGTTTTGAACCCATTTCTGCGTTACACAAGTTTGCCCAAATACAGGGGTATGGAATTTAAAACTGAGGACACCATAATAAAAGGAATTTTTTAGGTGTTTTTTTTGCATTCGTGCCATTGTTGTTTGGGAATTTTCAGTACAAAACGGAAAAAGGGACAGAACAAAAAAGAAAAAAAAGCAAATGCTGCAAAATTTGGCTTTGAATAAACCCTTCTTCAATATAAAAAAGGGAAAATCGTATGCCCAACCCTTACAAAAAGAAAAAACCTAGTCCTTCTGGGGGGCCCCTCCCCTGTTACCGGTGGAAAAAAATTTACATCCCAAAAGATTTCAAGGGTTTTAAAAGAAAGCAAGTTAAAAAAGTTCATTTGTTCATGAACAGATAACACAGGTGAAAAAGGAAAAGTTTGTTTGAACTTTATCCAGGTGTCCCCGTTTTTTAAAGCTGTGGAAATCCTTTAGCGGAAATTGGGAATTGGGAAAAGGCTCCTCACACAAACCCCCTTTTCCCAAACTATAAAAATTAAAAAAATTTAAAAAAAAGAAATTTAGAGCCTAAAAGAGAAAGAGTTTCCTTCCGCCCTTTTCTGACATATCCTGTACCGTAAACCCCTTTCCTCCAAACCCCTTGGGCCACGATCCTTCCGGGGTCCTGACCTTAAAACTTTTTTCCCCCCTCCGAGTTTTTCCTTACGAATTTTTTTACCTCGTACACCCTTTGGGTGCCCCGCAATTTAAGTCACGTCCAAAGGGGGAGCGACCCCGGTAGACTCTCGCCGCAGCAAAATCCTCCAGGGTTTTCGGGGGGGGCTCTGGTGGGGAAAAAAGGGAATTTCTTTTGGGCCCCGGGTCCCCGGCGTGGCTTATTGCCATCGCTTGCGGTGGTCCAGTGGACCCCCCTACCGCTGTCCGTGACAAAAATTGAAAAACCGGGAATGAAGTTATTTTTATCCGTAGTCCTGGCGGGCTGACAAATAAAATTGGGCCGAAAGAAAGGGCCTGAGCAACGGGAGGGGTCACGCATGAGCTGGCCCCTGGGCCCACATTAAAAATTTCAAGGGGTGTACTCCTGTTCGCTTGGATCATCAAATAAAAACCCTTAAATTTGACTTTTTTTGCTCATAGAGTCGTTCCAATCATATGGAGGGGTGGAATTCCCTTTTTTTGGAAATGGGCACATATCACCAAAGTTGGGGGAGGCGGTCTGCCAAACTTAAAGGGGGGTTTGGTTTTTGGGGGGGTTTTTAAAAATTTGGCCCGAAGGGGCATGCAAAATTTTTTGGGCCCTTTTTTTTGAAAGTCCCTTTCAGATGGGGGTAAGACCCTTTAACAACCCGATTAAACATTATTCAAAGTAGGGACCAAAAGCTCACCCCCCCTCCCCTCAGCACGGGGCACCATGTTCTTTTCCCTCGTTCCCGTCACAATAAAATTTTTAATTTTTAGTTGTCCCGGGGGAAAGCCCAAATTGTGACAATTGCATGATCCGGAGCATTTCCTCCATGGTGACTTCGTTCCCCAGGGGAAAACTCCTGCCCAATTGGATCATCAAAAATCGTTTAAAGGCCCTTTCTCTTTTTCCCTCAAACTCCCCCTGTTCAATAATTTCCACCTGTTAAATATATTTATTCCCCGTTTTATCAATTTTCCCCCTGTTTATTTAGTTCCCTTCTGCCCCTTTTTCCCGACCTTTCTTGGGTACGGGTTTCCTTTACCCTCGAATCTCTGCCGCCTGCCCCCGACCTTTTTGGCCCCGAACTTTGGGCTTCGAGGGTTTTGGGCCCTTTCCCAAATTTGGGACCGGCGGACCCCCCCCTGGGCCCCTGCGAGCCAGTCGCGCCCCCCGGGTAGCGAAACCCGGTAGGACTTTCCCCCGCAGAAAAGGGCCCCTGCCCTGCAGGGGGGCTTTTGGTGAAAACTGGGACCCAATTTGACGCCGCTTTCCCTGGGCGGGCCGCCCGCCAAACCCCTTTTTCGGGGTCCAAAAGGAGCCACTACCCGTGTCGTTTTACAAAAAGGCCCGAAGTGAAAGGGCCAAAATTCCTGGCCAGTTTTTTGAATGGTGCAGTGTCCCCCACTTGAAAAGGGAGGGGGCTGCAGTACCCCCAAATTGGGCCCGGAGCCCGGTAGCTTCCACTTAGGGGGTTTGGCCCCAGGGCACATACGCTGTCTTTTTGGCAAAAATCCGGTTTAACGACTGCTGGACCCTTTAGTGCCGAGGGGCAAAGGGGTATCTGGGGCCGGTTTTAAAGATGTAATAGACAGGGAGGTTTTCTTCGGCCCGAAGGTGGGGAAACCTTTTACTGCCTGGAAAAATGGGGGGCGGGCCCCTGGGGGCTGCTCTGTTTGGGACAGGATGGACCACCACATCTGAAAAAACATGTTTTTGATTTCAGGGCCGAGGTTGGGCCCCCGTTAGGTCCCTTTGGGCGCGCTTTTTCTTTCCGGCCCAGAAACACATAAAAGCCAGTTCGCCCCCCTGGTGGGTTTAAACAAAAAAATGCCACAAAACCCCCCCGAGTAGGTGATTTTACCACCAAAAGGGGCTTGCACTGACTGAAATTTACCCCCGTGACCCTGGTGAGCCCCCGGGCCCGCCAAAATTTTTGGGGCCTGCAAAGTGGGGGCTAAAACGTGGGGTGTTTTGGCTCCCCAAACCCCGCAATGCTGCCACCCCCGCTGACTCCCCGGGGCCCCCACTCCCAAACTTAAGGGTCGCCCCCTGCCCCCACCCCCCCCGGGCCCCAACTGCCGCTCTCTTTCCCCCAAAGCTCCCAATGTAATGAAGAAGCCCTTTTTACACTGGTTTGGGCTGGGGGCAGCTTGATAGAAACACTTTGGCCCTTTTAAAACCCCCCAGTATGCTGATGACGCCCAAAATTTACATTCCCCCGGCCCCAAAATTAAAAACCCCTAAATGTCCAAGATCCCAGATTGTTTTGTCTTCCCAAATCCCCCCATCTTCCCCCCCTTCCCCCTAAAATTAATGTAGAGAAAATGGAATGCTTCCAGGGGCGGGACCCAAAGGGGAGTCGAGGGTAGGCGGGGCCCCGTAGGGCGCCCCTTCCCTCCCCCGGGGGAAAAGAGGGCACAAAGGGGCATGGGTGGGTAAAAAATTTTTTTTTGGGGGGCACTTTAAAGGGCCCTTTTTTAACTAGGGCACCAGAATACCTTGTCCCCGCCCCCCGCCTTTCTTTTAAACCCGGGCTCCCCAAGTGCATTTGGCTACATCGATTAGTGGGTTTTCCTGTCCCCCGCCGTCCTCCTCCCAAAAGTGGGCGCTGTACAAAGCCTTACCGGCCCTTTCAACATAACCTCCCATTGCAAAACCCTTTTCCCCAATATTTGCCCGCTTCTGCAAGAAGCAGCGGATGTTTTCCCCACCCCTTTGCTGCCCCCCTGTCCTCAAATAAATTGTTTCCCCACTGTATAGTAGCGCGAGGCCCCAGCACATAGGGAGTTTTCTGGGTGTGGGAAGCGAACAAGGAAAGAGGGGGGTGAGGCCCGGTGAAGGCCCCCACCCGCTCCCCCCCAAGGAAAACCAAGGGGTTTTTGTGTGTCAAACACACCGACTCTTGGCTGGGGGGTTTTATCTGGGGGAAAGTGTATGGGCCTAGTGTGTGGGTTTAAATACATGGCCGTTAGATGAAAACCCGGGTGCTGTGGCCTCGCAGGGGTTTCTCCTGCTGTGGGCGTCCCCCCTTTCTGTGCTGGGGATCTGTGGCGGCCAGTAACCCCACTTCCCGTTTTTTTTTTGACGCCTATTTGGAAACTTAAACCTCGCTTGGTTTTTTTCCCGTGGTGCTGCCAAAGATTTTATCAGGCTTTCAAATTCCCGCTTTAGGTTTTTTTTTTCAGTTTTTTCCCCCCCGTAAATCCCCCGGGAATTTTTAAATGAAGCGATTCAAAGGGGCGGCGGCCCTCATAAAATGTCATACAAAAACACACATTGTAAAAGAAAACCCAAACCCAAACTCCCTTTTGCATTTTTAAGTATGGCCCAAAAGGGTTTTAAAAAGCACCCTACAGGCCTCTGCCAAACCTGGAAAAAGGCGGTTATTTTAAGCGATTTCCCTCCAGAATAAAATTAGGACCGGGAAACCATTTTGTCAAAAAAAATTTTGGGGGAAGTCGGGAAAACCCAAATTTTTGAGAAAATTTGCCCCATCTCCCAGTCTTGATTATGTTTTCTCGTGAGTGTTTAGAAAAACACTTTGTGCTAAATTCCCCCTTTATCACGCACGCTTATGTCCATTTAATCTTTAAAGTGAGTGGGCCCCAGTTCCGGCCCAAAAAATTGCATAAGGAGATGCCCCTCCAAAAACAAAAAAACGTAAGTGGGTTTTTTCAAATTGAGGGTAAACTTGATGGGATAAGAAACTTTTGTTACTGATGAAGTAATAATGTCAGTGTTTCTAATGCTACTACAACACCTGCAAATAGTCGTCTCGCAAATTTTATCCATTACACTCACAAGGTCATTTTGTAAAGACTTTTCAGGAATTGGTGTCTGAAGAATTTTCTACATTAAAACCCTTACATAAAAAATCTAAATCTAAATAAATATAAACGTACAGCTCTCAAAAAAACTAAAAGACAACTGCAGAATTGTTATTCGCCCTGACGAAAGGAAGTATCAAAAGGAAGCTGATAATATCCTGAATGACTCTACATATTATGTAAAATGTAGGGATGATCCCTTTCCTGTACTCCCCAAAAAATTGTTGGAATTACTAAATGAAGCAGTGTCTGATAATACCATAGACAAAAGAGAAAAACAATTAATTTTTGTATCTGAACCTAATCTACCATTTTTTTATTTTTTACCCAAATTGCATAAAATTATCACTAATCCGCCGGGACGGCCCATCGTCTCTGGAATAAACTCGAGTACCTGTCAATTATCAAATTTTATTGACTTGCATCTTTAGCCATATGTAGTAAAACTAAATAATTATTTAAAAGATTCCGGCCATCTGATTAAGCTCCTCAAAGAAATTCCCTATAATGCTAGCTATGGGCACCAGAATGGCGCCCTCTTTTGCGAATATTTTTATGGGTTAACTTGAAGAAAAATTCATATATTCATATACACATTATACCAAATATGTTGTTCTTTACAAACGGTACATCGACAATCTTTTTTTTAATATGGGCAGGACCGGAAGATACTATTCTGCATTTTATCAATTATTTAAATCAGAACACCTGGGACATAAATTTTTACGGCGAATGTCAGTTCTCAAAATATTGAATTTCTTGATCTTAAAATCTCTATTGGAAGTAAGAGTCTTATCACAGAAACCTTTTTTAAAAAAGTTGATAATAATACGTATAGAAACTTCAACAGTGCTCACCACAGACCATGGTTAACAAATATCTCGTATGGTCAATTCAAAAGACTGAGAAAAAATTGCACTGAAGATACAGATTTTGACAAACAAGTTGTCTTTTTAAAAATTACGTTCAAAGATAAAACTTACCCTGATAGACTTTTAAATGACGCAATAGCAAAAACCAAACAACTCACGCAAATAGAATTTTTGGAGAAAGTGAGGAGAAAGGAGGATAATTCTAAGACAGATATAGTCCGTCTCTCTTTAATTACACGTTACAATACTTCTTATACAAATATTTAAAATATACTCAATAAATAAGGGCATATATTGACTAAGGATCCCTACTTGGGCCCTATATTACCTAATAAACCGAATTTGATCTATAAAAGAGCACCCAATATCAAGGACATAATTGCTTCCAGTTGAGTCAGGAGTATTCTACAATATAACATTTTACCTAAAAACCCTGGCAGCTCCCCAGGCGAGATTGCAGGTGTTGTAGTAGCATTAGGAACACTGACATTATTACTTTGTCAGTAACAAAAGTTTCTTATCCCATCAAGTTTACCCTCAACTGCAAAAGCACTTACGTTATTTATGTTATAGAGTGCATCTGCCAGATGCAATATGTTGGCAGAACTACGTGCCCACTGTACGCAAGATTAAATGGACATAGAGCGTGCGTGAAAAGAGGAGATTTAGCACAAAGTGTTTCTAAACACTGCACTGAGAAACATAATCAAGACTTTTCCGTTTTGAATATTACTCTGATAGACATGATTCCGACTGAACAAACCAATCTATTTCAAACACTACAGAAAAAAGAGATGTATTGGATATTTAAATGACAAACTTTACACCCAAAAGGTTTAAATGAAGCAACGGAATTGATCCAATAAACACATTTATATAGCTTTCCATTTTTATCCATTCCATATACACAACTATATATACACCATATTAGGCATTTAAATGCAACAGTGTACAGGACTATTCATAGGAATATGAAAAAAGAATAAAGGCATTAAGATAAAAACGTATATAAATATAGATATATAAAATATACAAACATTAACAAGAATAGAATCCTAGAATTTCATTTTAGCAGTTGGTCGCAAATCTAATATAACATATACTTATTATTAGGTTCTATTTTTGAGTTATAATGCTTTTATGTCCATCTTTATTTTGATTGTATAACCCAATTGTGTAATACGGTCTACTTCAGAACGAAGAAAATATTTTTCTTCATTCTCAAGTAAACATATACTATACAATACACATATTGTACATATATATCGTTGCAAATACCTTGTTTAGGTATGTGTTTTAGTACCATCATAATATAGTTTTCCATCAAAAATTAGGCAATGATATTCAGTATAGCTGGGCGGTACATTCCTCTCGTACTTATTCCTTTACATTTTGCATCCTTCACATTTACTACACATTTATCACAACAACTATATCTCAAGTTCACACAATTTGCTATTTTCACATGTAGTCTTTATTGCCCTTGCCCGGGCTACCGTTTCTGTTCAAAAAGAGAGTATCAGCAGCAAATCGAGATAAATGAAAAACTAGAAGAATGAGTGCAGACCAAAGACCAGGACCAAGGTCTATAATAAATCTCAAAAAATGCAAAAAGGCAGCACCAAAAAAATGTGGACGTTTATCCAACAGCAGCAACGTTTCGTCTCTCAACAGAGCCTTTCGCAAGCTAAACACACAGTGCTCACAAAGTGATATAAATAGTGACTCATTCCAATGAATATTCATTGATCAATTAGTGTACAATCATATTATCAATAAACAAAAATATGAAACATGCATAAACGTGTAGATATATAATCACATATTGTCACTCAAGTGAATAATTACATGTAAGGAAGTGTATCAAGTAACCATGTGTAAAAGGATCATGTATACAACATGAATTATACAATAATAAATGTGATTACAGTGTAATTATAAACAAAATAGCAGCTGCTTACTGCTTGCATTTTTTGGGCTCCCGTTTCTGGGCTTTCAGCAGTCTTCTGTAGTGCGCTTAATACTCCGTTTTGCAGCCCTTTGGGCTTACAATGTTGTTTTAATCCATATTAGCATGAGTTTTTCACATTAAAAAGCTGTCTTGCACCTTATTACACGGCTCGCTATACCCCCTGCACTTTCTATAGTTATCAGTAGTTTCATTTTATTCAGTGTTCGTGCGGTGTCACACACGTTGTGCACTGCCATCCACGCACAGTACTCTATTATTGCTTTATATATAGAATTTAAAATATATTTTTACATAGTCAACCCTAGTTCCATATCACTTTTTATTTATTTATTATTTTCTTGTTCTGCTACACATTTATATTACAGGTTTTCATTCAGAAACAATAGCCGTAAACAATTAGGCATAAACTGGGAAAGGTAGTTCCCGATGTGTGTTATCTTTTCATTTAAGGCTTTTTTAACATATCTTCATCTAAGGTTTCCAATTGTATTCCTGTATTGAACAATAACTATTTTTTAACTCTCTTGATAAGATTATTAGCGTTATCTATACGAACGCTATGAATTTAAGGTAGTTCTGACTCTGTAATTAGTATGCCGCTCTATTGACAGTATCTGTCCATTGATATTCATTCTAGTATTTTGAATTTTGTAACGTGAGTTATAGTTTGTTGCGAGTCTTGTTTGTTTGTTGACCGTCAGACCGGCCCTCTATATAAACTTGCTATGTGTTTCCTCTGTATGCACTTTGCATTTTTTTTAAAATAAAGAGTGTCTTATTTATAATTGTTTTAAACATTGCTTCTTTTGCAGCGAGGGCGCCGGGTCCTATTTTTTCTTTTGCTTGATATATAGATATATATATATATATATATATATATTATATATATATATATATATATAGATATATATATATATATATATATACACACACACACACACACACACACACACACATATATATTTACACAAAAGGTACACAAAATAGATATCAGTGCATCAGTAAGGGCATGTCCCCACGGCACGGGTTTTCGGCCGGTTTTTCAGCCGGTTTGCGGTTTTTCAGACCGCCTGAAAATGAGCACAATTGTGCTCTATGGAAAACCCGTGCAGCAGTCCCCACTGCACGGGTTTTCCGCCCGGCGGTTTTGTCGCCGGTAAAACATTGAACATGCACAATCTTCCGTCGGAACATGTGCATCTCAATGGAATGGGGGAGGGCTGTTCTCCGCTCATCGCGGAGAAAATCCGTGCCCCCCGCGTCCATGGGGACGGCCGCAAAACCGGACAAATACCGGCCGGCGAACCGGCCGTTATTTGTCCACTGCCGTGTAAATGGCCCCTAATTTCGTTTAATCAATAAATGCTGAAAAAATAACAAAAACACAAACAGGACTCTAAAATACATTGGACCAGGTGTTCATAAGCATATTATGCCACCAAAGAAAATCAACGGGTAATATCACTCAAAATACTAAACTAAACAAAGGAAAAAAGGATTCGATACCCAAAAAAATAAAAATATATAAATCTTTATCCATAATTAATATAAAATACAAAAGAAAGAGTACAAAGAATAAAAATTAATTAACAATAAGTACGACAGACTAACAAGCAACAGGACAAAAACAAGTAGAGTCACTAATAAATATTATTCAATATTAGTCATAGATTATCACTAAACATGATTTCATGAATGTCTATAGCTAAGACTAAAACCCATAATGAAAATCTCCAAGTTGCAATATAACAAGAAGGTCAGTTACCCATAGTGGAGGACTCTAAGCTTGCTTGCACCCGCACCCCAACGCATGTTTCACCACCGCTTCTTCAGGGGGTGTGTCAATATGTCCCAGAAATCCTCATATATAAGCCCACCTCAAATCAACCACATGATAGTAAATAACCAATGGATGAACACATATTATCTAAACATGATCCAAAAAATTAAAATAACACACAAAATCCATAATAAACTATATATAGACATAATTTCCTCCTAAATCGCTAATAAATAACATTAAAAAACATAAAATAAACCAATTAACTACATATAAATACATATGACAATAACGGCGTCTTGGCAGCACTTCTGCGCAAGCGCGCAGAAGTCCCGCAGTATTATGGACAAAATCCGATGCCCCACTTCCGGCAAAACCATTCTAGTGCGCATGCGCGGCAAAAGAACATGAATGTAATGACACACATTGCTGCATCTACATCGCGCATATCTAGAATGCCGATTCTATACATAATCTGATATATAAATCGAATGAACTGCACATGTGACCAATGAATTGTTATGAATTAAGGTAAGATAAAGGAATAAATTATCATGCAAGATAAGGTGACAAGGTGAGAGTGAGAGTGAATAAAAACCTAAAGTGCATAGGAAAGAAGTGAAAGAAAGTGCAAGTGAAAAAGTGATGAGCTAATAATAAATCAAGGACAAGAGTGAATATAAGCATTAAAAAAACATATGCAGTACATCTACTAATAAACAAATACATGACTAAGGATCATAATGGGGCATCAAATAACGACCAAAATTGCAAGGAGAAAACATATTAAATAAATGAATAAATACCACCCTCATATAAAATAAATAAATCCATAAATATTGAAATAATCATTGTTAAATACATATATAAATACAAAATAGTGATAACAGTAATATTAGTAATCATGACAAACATAAAAGTAACAAAAAGTACAAAAAAAATAGCATGTTTATTATTTAACGTGGTTGTCCAGTGGAAGAGAATTAGTCTAAAATGGGGCCAGGATGGGGAAAAAAGGAATCCTTACCCCTGGGTCTCCCGCTACTGCCACTTCAGAGTTCCCCAGGATCTTCTTGTCTTTACTTCTGGGTTCTTATTCTGACACATAGGAGCGGATCGCCACCAGTTCTGAAGCAGCAGTGGCGGCGTGTAACGGGTAGGTAAGGCAGCATTTTAAATAAATTTACTTCCGCTGGACAATCCCTTTAACTAGGAATAATTTGTCATTGGCACGCTGCACAACAGACATACATCACACCAAGTAGAGAGCCAGTTGTTGAAAAGTAGTGGTCCACAGCCATGAAAGGGAGATGTTTGGAGGATGGAGGGCCCAAACTGAAGCTTTGCACCACAGCCCAAGAGCTTTTAGCTACACCCTTGGTTAAGAGCTTCAAAAAAGTCTTAAACACTTACAATAAAATAATATTACCAGCTATGAACAGCTAAAACAAATACTGTATATTAAGTAGCACTACCATCCTAATCAGTTTACTTTTTCCTCTGATCCAATCCCCCTAGATACAACAGTATTTTCCATACACACTGTGTTCTAATGCACTTTATTTCTCTGCATACACAGATACTGGCGGGGTGACTGGCTCATCCACCTTAAAGCGTACTATCCTATTTTATTGTTTTCATAAAAGATGGACTATTTTGTAGAACAAGCACTTTTTTACCTTCAGAGCCATTCTTATTTCCTGATAGATTGTAAGCTCCTGTGTACATGGCTCTTACACTTTGAATTATTAATTAGTTTGTTACTGTGATTTTATTTGTTCATATTGCATGTGAATTTTACAATGCTGGAGCTATGCAAATAAAGCTAATTATAATGATGGTACATATGGTGATCGCTGTC
This sequence comes from Phyllomedusa bahiana, assembly GCA_025379985.1. Classification (NCBI taxonomy): domain Eukaryota; kingdom Metazoa; phylum Chordata; class Amphibia; order Anura; family Hylidae; genus Phyllomedusa; species Phyllomedusa bahiana. The sequence continues at coordinate 72,859 of JAODAL010004714.1, forward strand.
ATGCCAGGTTCTTCTGCATATACACTCACCGGCCACTTTATTAGGTACACTTGTCCAACTGCTCGTTAACACTTAATTTCTAATCAGCCAATCACATGGCGGCAACTCAGTGCATTTAGGCATGTAGACGTGGTCAAGACAATCTCCTGCAGTTCAAACCGAGCATCAGTATGGGGAAGAAAGGTGATTTGAGTGCCTTTGAACGTGCATGGTTGTTGGTGCCAGAAGGGCTGGTCTGAGTATTTCAGAAACTACTGATCTCCTGGGATTTTCACGCACAACCATCTCTAGGGTTTACAGAGAATGGTCCGAAAAAGAAAAAACATCCAGTGAGCGGCAGTCCTGTGGGCGGAAATGCCTTGTTGATGCCAGAGGTCAAAGGAGAATGGGCAGACTGGTTCGAGCTGATAGAAAGGCAACAGTGACTCAAATAGCCACCCGTTACAACCAAGGTAGGCAGAAGAGCATCTCTGAACGCACAGCTTGAGGCAGATGGGCTACAGCAGCAGAAGACCACACCGGGTGCCACTCCTTTCAGCTAAGAACAGGAAACTGAGGCTCCAATTTGCCCAAGCTCATCGAAATTGGACAGTAGAAGATTGGAAAAACGTTGCCTGGTCTGATGAGTCTCGATTTCTGCTGCGACATTCGGATGGTAGGGTCAGAATTTGGCGTCAACAACATGAAAGCATGGATCCATCCTGCCTTGTATCAACGGTTCAGGCTGGTGGTGGTGGCGTCATCGTGTGGGGAATATTTTCTTGGCACTCTTTGGGCCCCTTGGTACCAATTGAGCATCGTTGCAACACCTTGTGGAATCTATGCCACGAAGAAATGAGGCAGTTCTGAAGGCAAAAGGGGGTCCAACCCGTTACTAGCATAGTGTACCTAATAAAGTGGCCGGTGAGTGTACATTTACTTAAGTAGCTTTTTTGAATTTGCTTCAAATTTTTAGAATATCATAAAAAAAAGTTACAAAATGACACAAATCCAATAAAAGCGTGTCATCATTTGGCATAATCAAAACAAACTAATATAAAACAGACACAATTTTGTCTTGAACGGTAAATGGTGTATTAAAAAGGGCATAGATGCACAATGAAAACATTATTCTCCCACTATACAAATCGATGCTCAGACCACACATGGAATATTGTGTACAGTTTTGGGCACCAGTTCACAGGAAAGATATTGTAGAGCTTGAACAGGTTCAAAGGCGGGCAACAAAATAAAAGGACTGGGTGGACTGCAATACCCAGAAGGCTTTTTGATCAGTTTTAAGTCCATTTTTTGGAAGGCATGGTGAAGAAAATACTGAAACCCGGTAGTGTTTTTTATTTTTAACCACGCTCACCGTGCAGTATACATGACAAGTTAGTTTTACTCTGTGAGTTGATACGATTACGGCAATACCCAATTTATATAGCGGGGGTGTAGGCAGCCCGCTGGCCCATAGACTGTCATTACTCGCGGCGTGTAAGCGCCGTGAATAAATGACATGTCAATTATCTCCCCGCTCGTACAATATGATCGTATTGTACGAGCGGGGAGAAGAGGAGTAATCCATAGTTTTATATGAGAACTGTGGATTACCGTAATGAGTGGGGCGGATATCGCTCATATTAGAGCGCAGCACGCTCTAAATATGTGGCGAAATGTGCCCCAAAATAAGCCGTGTGAACATAACCTTATTATTTTACTACAGTGGCTCCTGTGGTGGAGACCCAAAAGTTTCTTGGTGCATCTCCTCATTTCCCCACTACTGCTCTGCCTAATTGGCCAGGGATCCCAGAGCTTCTGGTGCAGCCATGGCCTATGTACTTCTCAGCCTGCGTTCCAGTTTAAACTCAGCAGTGCTTCCTACCTTGCCGGCAGCTGGACAATGGATTCTCCACACCAGGAAAAAAGCGCAGTCCACAGCATTCATCATTAAATAAGTGTTTATCTGGCCTGGGGAAAATTAGAGGAAAATCCACAGTTTTTTTTTCTACTCTCACAACTCCACACAATTGATCCCTGGTTCTCTGAAAAATTATCTCCACCTCAAAACAATATCTGGCTATCACATATCTCTTAAAAAATAACAAAAAAAAGAAGTATATAATAAGTAAGAAATGTTGATGTTTGCTTGAAGGCAGACTCGTTACTGAGGGACCAAATGAATAAGAATCTTGAGCATTATATGAGACAAAGTTATTTTCTTCTGCAGCAGCCTGTCGGGCTTCATTTGCCATTTTTTCTCATTGCCAGAGCTCTGAATTTGAGTAAACCAGATTTTCCAGTGTGGCATACTAGCGGAATATCACTAACCTGGAGCCTGCCTCAGTTTTTGGGGTATATTTCCTGTAGAAATCATAACGTCTTATATGAAAGCTATAGCGCTATCTGCTTCATCTAGAGGACTTTATGGGCAATGGATGGTCAGAGCTAAATCTTCTTAAACTCCTTCTATAATTCTATATACTGCTCATATGAAAAGATCTTCTAATCTATGTCCGTCTACATCCAGATCTGGAGAATTTATAGCCTGGAATGTGACAGGCAAAACTGGCTGACAAGGGTCTATCTTAATAACCTTCTGCACAATGGTGGAGCTTCGGCCTCTGGAGTTTACCATATTATCAGCTTGATTTCTAAAGAATACTGTCTCTCTCCTTCCAGTTCCGCACCTTCTGTAACAAGGCGGTGTGAAGGGTGCCAACACAAATGCTCATGAAGTGAACTTCTAGGATATTATTTCAATATGAGAGGATATAGTCTCCACTTACCCTCCTGTCAAGTGGTTCTTTAAAGACCTCAGGGAAACAAATTATAAGGTTTATCTTCCCAAGAATGGTATTTAATATCTGTCTAGTTTTCAGTTCATAAAATAAATGTCAGCAACATTAAAGACAAAGGTAAGAGTGCACGGCTCACCGGTCTGGAACCTAGGTCCCACAAACTGGCAGGGTGATGGGAGCGACTTTTCCGGTTTGGGCGGTTTATTCACCCACAAGTTCTGTTGGGTTGGTGGACTGCTTGAGTTGGCAGTGCTGTCTGTATGTTTTTACTTTTCAGGCTATGCTGGCAACCTTCAATGTGGCATCTGAGTACAATATTAACCAGGGAATCTTAGCAGTTTTTTCTTCTAGATTCTTCCTTTGGATCAAACTGCTCATCCTTTTGATAACCTCAGAAAATGGTAAACTTGAAGCTAGAAGTCTACTTCTTCACTTACAAGGGCTTCTTACAGAAAACAAAGTCAGCATAGCCTCTGACACTGGTCCTATAGCAATACTTATGTAATGATGAAGCATGGTCAATGGCTAGAGAAAAATGAGCCAACACCTTGTGTTCAATAGCATCCTTATTGCCGAATAAAATTAAAACTTTACTAGATTAAATTTGCCAAGTAGCTACTTAGTATTCTCTACGAACTTTGGCATAAGTCAGAGTAGTTTAGAAGATAGTTTAGAAGATGCTTATTTGCATACTACCCCCCCTGCTTTCCTGATACTGTATTGGGAAATCCCATTGTGTGCTGCCTGAGGACAAAGGGGAAAACTAAGATTTTCTTACCGAAATCTTAATTTTCCTGAGTCCGAAGGCAGCACAGGGATCCCACCCTCATAAAAAAAAAAAATCTTTTAAATCTGCTTTAAAAAGAAACAGGTCTGTTCATTGTCTGAGGAGAGCTTATATGGGTGATGTGGATCTAAATAATGCTTGGATTATTTGAACCTGAGACTCGTTTTGTTTGTCCTAGCTGGGTTGAGGATATTAACCCATTGTGTACTGCCTGTCCCATGCTCACCTGCTCCCGTCCTGTTTCCTCCTCTGCAATTTCCTCCCCACTAAGGGGTGCATGCACGTCAGTTCCCTAGATTTAAAGGGCCAGCGCGCAACAGGTAAAATTGCTCCTATCCAATCCAATTCTTGCGGGAGCTTTTTAAGGATGCCATTTCCTGTTCTACGCGCCCAGTTGTTGGTGTCCTTTCCTAGAGTTTAGTTCGTGCATACGTCTGAATCATACTATTTGCTACCTACTGCATCTGTTTATCTATCTGACTTTCCTCCATCTACTGACATCGTTCCAGCCGTGCCTGCCAGTCCTCCTGAGCTGCCTCTCTGCATTCTGGCTTGTTCTGTGCCTACCACTTCGGCTGTCACCGCCAGGGTCTACGTCGAGGGTAGCGACCTGGGGGTTTCCCTGCAGCTTAGTCCTTCCCGCTTTACGGCGGGCGCCGGTGAAGACAAGGGGCCCCTTAGACTCCGCTCCTCAGCGTAGGCGACTCCAACTCCCCGCAGTGACCAATGGATCCACAATCCTCTCCACCGAGCATCGTGACAGTACAACTGGGACATGGATCCCACCGAAGCCGTGTTACCTGACACCGAAAGCTTTGTGGCAGAAATAACACGCCAGGGTGCTCGTCAAGAACAGCTCTTCACGATGTTGCAGAACCTGGTGGCTAGTCTTCCTGAGACTCCGTCTGCCGTATCAGTCCATGTTCCGGTGGCCGTCCCTCCCATACCCAAGAGCCCTTCTCTACACCTGCCTCTGATTCCCCGCTACAGTGGTGACCCCAAGGCACAATTCATTTTGAGGTCCTGAGTCACCAGTTCACCACGGACAGGGCAAATGTGGCATTTATTATCTATCTGCTTTCTGGTGAAGCGCTGGCTTGGGTTACTCCCCTATGGGAACCGTTGATCTCAAACTTGACTAACTTCCTGGCAGCCTTCCATAAGGTTTTTCAGGAACCTGGCCGCGCCTCCTCACTTCTCCAACTCCGACAGGGCGACTCTACGGTGGGACAGTATGCAGTGCCGTTTTGGACCCTGTCTTCCGATTTGGCATGGAACAATAAAGCCCTGATCGTGACCTTCTGGGAAGGTTTGGCCGGTCCCATCAAGGATGAACTAGCGGGGCGCGGCCTGCCCACCAGTGATTTGCTGCCTTGCTCCCAGGGTTCTTTCATAAGACCCCGTTCAATAGATATTCCATAGAAAAAAATTATATTTCTAATCCTATTTGCTAGTTGCTTAGTATAGGGATTCAAGAAAAGTTGTGATTTGCTATGTTGCTGCCAGGGTTCTTCCATAACACCCCATTCAACAGATATTCCACAGAAAGAATTCAATGTCTAATCCTATTTGCTAGTTGAAAATTATAGGGACTCAAGAAGAGTTCTGTGTTGCAGTGTTGCTGCCAGGGTTCTTCTTTAAGACACCATTAACAGATGTTCCATAGAAAGAAATCTATTTGTAATACTATTTGCTTGCAGCAAATTTTTGGCATTCAAGAAGAAAACTTTATTGTTCCAGTGTTTGAAGCAGAGTTCTTCCATAAGAGACTGTTAACAAATGTCCCATAGAAAAAATCTCTCTCAAATACTGATGGGTCCTTGAAAATGTTCTTGAGAGCCCAAAAAGGTCATTTTTGCTGTTTTGTGGGTACAGCTAGTACAGAGGACATCGATGGCAAATCTCCTATAGAAAGAACTTTATTTCAAATACTGGTTGCTTGCTGCAAATTATTTATATAGAAGAAGATTTAATTTTTCAACTTTTGGGGGTTATCATTACCCTATCTCACATGGAAAGAAATGTATTTGAAATTGTGGTTGTTTGCTGTAAATTATTCTGATTGAAGAAAAATAATTTTTGCAGTTTTGGGGGTCAGTAATTGTATAACACACCATCTCCAAATCTCCTATACAAATATATTCTAAACAGTGTTTGGGTGCTGAAAAATATGTCTGAGTGCAGAAAAGTTCATTTTTGCAGCTTTGGGGGTTCAGAAATTGTATAACGTACCGTCTCCAAATCTCCTATATAAAGAAATGTATTTTAAATAGTGGTTGGTTGCTGAAAATGATACTGAGTGGAGAAAGGTTCATTTTGGCAGTTTTAGGGGTGAAATACCTTTCAAATATACAGATGTAGCAGAACTAAAAAGAACAGATAATGCGCCATGATATCACGGCACAAAGTGTTATCTCTACTTTCTCAATGCTTTTCAATGGCCTTTGTTTACATATGAGAGCAGATAACACAAAAGGCCGTGATATCACGGTCAAGCTAGACTCTGCTACATCTGTACCGTGTGTTATTGTTATACAGATACTGTATATATCCAGGAAATAGAGTCCTCTGTGTTGCTAAATCTTACTCAATGCCAAAAAGTGTAATATTGCCAAATTTTAAGTCCACATAACGCTGAAATATAGCAGTGCGTTATTGTGTTCGACATATACAGTGGGGAAAACATGTATTTGGTCAGCCACCAATTATGCAAGATCTCCCACTTAAAAAGATGAGAGGTGCCTGTAATTGACATGATAGGTAGACCTCAAGTATGAGACAAGATGAGAAAACAAATCCCAAAAAATCACATTGCCTGATTTGGAAAGAATTTGTCAACTATGGTGGAAAATAAGTATTTGGTCAATAACAAAAGTTCATCTCAATACTTTGTTATATATCCTTTGTTGGCAATGACAAAGGTCAAACGTTTTCTATAAGTCTTCACAAGGCTGGCACACACTGTTGCTGGTATGATGGCACATTCCTCCATGCAGTGATGTTTTGGGGCTGTCGCTGGATAACAGGATGTCAGAATAACAGGACTTCGTACATTTGGTGGTAGTACAGGTGGAGGCATTTAAAAAATAAAGATTTGGAGGGCTACAAGGAGGATGAGAAAGATGTATGCAGTGCACATCAAAGTCATACAGGTGTATATTTCAAAATAAATACACCCGTAAGACTTGTAAATCTAGCTGTTGGCAGCAGTATAATACAATTTGTAGAAGCAGCAGGCACAGGAACTACAGCCATGAGATGTAGTGTAGTTTAAATGTGTATTTCACATTGTCAAGAAGACGTGCTACAGTTTACTGGTCAGTGACATCGGCAACCGGGGCAAAAAAACGGTCAGAGATCCATGCTGGATTCATTTTTATAAATGCCAAACGATCCAGATTGTAAGGGGAAAGACAGATACGTTTGTCAGTTACCACCCCGCCAGCTGTGTTGAATGCGCGTTCCAAGATAACGCTGGTTGCTGGGCAGGATAAAACTTCTATGACGGGTCGAGCAAACTCAGGCCATTCATCTAGTCTGGACACCAGAAGTTGAATAGGTCCAGACTAAGTCCAAAAAAAAAAATCGGTGTTGAGCCGTAGGTAGCCATAGACCATGGTCTTAACGCAGTCTCTTTGTGTCTGAATGCTGCCCTGTCTTGTAGTCATTGGTGAGGTGGTAAAAAACGAGTGAAAAATGTCACCCAGTTTGCTTCTGCCACACTACCTGCTGCGGCTATTTGCCATTCTAATGCTGCCGTGTTGCTGACCTCATTCCACCGTGACATGAAGACGCAAAAGATGTCTCGAGTCAAGCAATGAGCACTTTCTCAAATTCCTACATTTACTGTGAATTTGTGTGGGTGGAAAGAAATTGCTCACTTTTGTCTTGTAACGTGGATCAAGGAGGGTGACCACCCCGTAATCGCTGTTCATTTTTTTTTGTAAAGCGGGAAATCCAACACCAGGGGATTCTTTTTTTTAGGTTTGAAAAATTATACACAAGACAATATGGGTACAGAGAACAGTTAAAATGTCATCCATATTAGCCAGTATAGGAACATTGGGCTTTGCCATCACCACACTATGTCAGGGAATCTGCTAATAAGATAGCAGAAGGCATTAGGTCACAAAGAAAGAAAGAAAGAAATATATATATATTTTACGCATTTAACCATCTTGTCGGAACAAAAACTGGGCTTGCACCCCTCTTCTCTCGCTCAGGTACCACCTCATCACAATTCCTAGACAACTGACAACTACATATAATGGACATAGCATTCCAAAATACTTAAAGGGGTTGTCTCCCGCCGAGAGATTCATAGATGCATCCTGTCACTTTCTGGTCACACTGACCGTAATTAGCATAAGAGCTCCCCGTGCATTCACTCTGTGTATTCAACTCCTGTTTTCAGCTGCTAATTAAATTAGATCAGAAGCTTTGTGAAACTATGAGCAGGAGGTTTATCTAAAGTAAACAGCAGTAATTAGTGGCTCTTGTGTAAAAGAACAGATAAAATCAAGCTTTTTACTGCAGGCCAGCACAGAGCTTCCACCACATATGTCATGACATCACTCACTGCTATCACATAGAACAAACAGCAGGGGGGGAAGAGATGTTTACAGGTCGGTCACTGAGGGAACAGAAATAGCCAGGGATGTCATAAATTCACTTGTATCTCCTTAACAAAAACAGATGAACAAAGCAATATATTTGGAAAATGTCTTTAATTTGTGTTCTCTACATTTTGAAAGCTATTCTTTGTAGCGAGACAACCCCTTTAATACAATTTAAAAAGCTCAAAAACAAAGACGTGGCGGAATTCCCTCCTATTTTAAAAATGTGTTATCTAGAATTAAACTACTAAAAAAAAACTTTTATTTACAAAATAGCTGATAAAAATATTCCTCTGAATAGTACAAGGGAGGTACAGGAACCACTGATCAAAGTCTTGGACAGATGTAGGTTATTCAGATTTGGATTCCTTGTCTCCTCCATTGGATGCTGGGGCCTCATCACTTTTTGCCTCTCCATTTTGGGATGCAGATCTTCCTTACTTTCTTCTTTGTTAGCTTCTTCAGTCTATTTACCCTTCGCTCCTTTCGTTCCCTTTGCTGGAACTTTTTGTCCTCAGACTGTAACTTTACTGTTGCCTTTTCCTTTTTTAACTTTGTTTCGGCTGTTGGTGGAGCTGGTTTAGCGGACAACCATGCCAACCTTCTCTTGGGCTCATGCAGCGCTACTGGAAAAAAAAATTGAAAAAAAAAACAGTGTAGTTTCCGGCACAGCTGGGTGTCAGTGCTGAAATCCCTTCCCTCCTCCTGCAGATGGAGTCCTCACAAAGAACTAGTTCAATGCTCCGCGTCTGCAAGCGATTAATATGCCACAGTCAAGAGAACTAGTTCAAACCGGATAGGATCCCTCTGCCTTTTTATCTCGCTGTTCATTTTTATTGCCTTGATGTCTAGATCATATTGCAGGCAATGTAGCATCCAAGCACTCGTGTGTGAGATGCTGCCGTGATCACTAAAGTGTAATCAGTACCGGTGCTGTCCTCCACTTCTTCATACTGACCGTCACCAAAGCCCTGACTAGCTTCATGCGCTCTGTGAGCTGACCTGCCGTCCTACACCCACCCTCGATCTCGAAACACCACCTAAAGAATACCAATACAATTGCAAAACAGTTGGGCCGTCTACATCCTCTGGCGAGTAAGGATCTGTCCCCGCCTCCTCCTCCATCACTGGTGGGACCTGCTGCTGTAGAGTACCTGACGTATGTTCCAGTAAAAATATAACCACAACGGTCATGCTGACAAGGGCATTGTCCCGACTGACCATTTTGGTGGCCTCGTCAAAATTTCCAAGGATGGTGTAGAGATCCTTCAACTGACTCCACGCTCTATGGGTCAAAACCCCAAGGTCCGCACCACTTCTAGTCAAGCCATGAGACATTTCATACTGCATAATGGAATTACGCTGCTGCCACAATCGCTGCAGCATGTGGAGGGTGGAATTCCAGTGTGTTGCCACATCACATATCAGATGGTTGACAGGGAGGCCCAGATCCCGCTGCAACACTGCCAGTCATGCCAAAGCAGGGTGCGAACACCGGAAGTGTGAGCTAAGACCTCGAGCCTTCCTCAGCAGACAGTCAAGACCCGGTTTGCGCTTGAGATATTTCTGCACAACCAGGTTCATGACGTGTGCCAGGCAAGGGATGTGTGTAAGTCTACCGATCTTAAGGGCAGCAAGGAGATCTCTCCTGTTGTCGCACACCACCTTTCCTGGCACCAGGTTCTTAGCACCCAGCCACTGGTCGTTCTCAGTATGCAGAGCCGTCCACAGCTAGTGACCTGTGTATTGACGTTCTCCGAGACAAATTAATTTGAGAACGGCCTGGTTTCTCTTGGCACATGATGCTACCCCTCATGGTTGGGGATCTGGACTCTGCTCCATCCTGGCAGTGTTGAATTGATTCGGCCGACATCCAGAGGCACAGTAATCCACCAAACTCACCCAGTGAGCGGTCAGTGAGATGATTTCTAGTCCATGTGTCTGTAGTGAGATGGACTTTGGTGGACACAGATGCAGCCAATGCGCTGGAGATCTTTTCTGCAAGGGCAGGGACAGCTTTTCTGGCAAAGAAATGCCTGCTCGGCCTCGGATATTGGCAGCATGCCAGGGCCATGACGTGGCGGAACCCATCTGTGGGAACCCAGGCAAAAAGGCAACATTTCCAAGGCCAACAGCCAGGCAATGCCAACATTTAGGCTTTTAGCTTTGGGATGAGTGAGGTAAAAGCATTTCTAATCTAGTCAAACCGGAACCTCCATGTTGCTCATTGGCATGGTCTTGCTTCCACCAATGGTGCTGCCGCCTAATGTAGTGGAACCGGAACCTTGCTGTTCCCCATTGCCATGTTCTCACTGCCACTAATGGTACTGCTGGCTTTCATTAGTTCCCACAATAAAACAAACCAGAAGATATAATAACAGAAATGATAGCCTAGGTAGGAGGACCACAAGAGTCAGCAATTCCAATACTTTTGCATAGTCTTTATTTATTGTGAAGTCATTTATACTCCCCAGCGATTAATTTCTGAGCTGCAATATTTTGGTCGTTGCCAAGTAACAGCAATCACAGTGCACAGATGACAAAACACCAGATCTATACAATATAGAGTGATGGAGCTGTACCTTCAGAATTCCTTACCCAGCAGTCGAACAGCCTAGAGGAAGGGTCCCCTACTCTAGTCCTGAAGGCCCACCAGCAGGTCAAGTTTTCTGGCATTCTTTAACATTGCACAAGTGATTTAATTATGGTCAGTGCATTCTGTGGGAGATCCTGAAAACATGACTTGTTGGTGGTTCTTGGCAACTGGAGTTGGGGAACACTGACTGCAGATCCATATGTGCTTCTTCACCTCAGTTTATAGAATAAGCTATATTACCAGATTTTGACAGATGTAGTATATAGATGTAGAACAAAGCATAGGTCTCTCAAGGATCATATCTGCAGCTATGTAAATGAAGCCTTAATGTAGGTTATTACAATCAATGGAGCCATCACAAGCAAGATTAAAAATGTAGCTTAGCTACATCAAATACCTTTTTTGTGAGCAATTTTCAGTCTGGATAGGTCCCAAGTGGGGACCTCTGGTATAATCGCTACATAAGATGTCATTGGATACAACCTTTAGACCAACAAGTCCAGATGCTATAATACAGTAATACTTTCTTTACAGATTTTTTTGACCCTGCGCTTCTGATCTAATTCAATGCTACAAGGGTTAAGAACAAATACTTGATTTATTCATAGAATCAATAAAACAATTCATAGTTACATTAAGATCTCAATATTTATAGATATTTTTCAAAGTGGATAAAAATAACTGCATTATAAAGATGACCCCAAGGATAAAATTAGTTTGATGCCAGCTGCTGCTACGAAAGACTCACAATCTAGTGAGGTGTTGGTGAGCAGAACAGCATCTGCTAAACTGCATATAGCATACATACTAAACTGCATATACAGTATGAGTGATGCTGTATGCAGGACCAAACTAGTAAAGAAAACAGTGCAGCATAATACATAGAGGTTCACTAGCAATTGTGTCAGGTTATGGTACTGTTAAGCAGGTGGATTCAGTAACACTTTTTGGGGTAATTTGAATAATAAAGTTCCAGTTTATAAGAACTGTACTAGTTACATGGTTTACCTTATGCCATATAGTATCAAGCAAATTGTTAAAGGACACCTAGTATTCTTCAGTAATGCATTCCCACACAAAGTGGGAATGAGAACTAATCATTCGCACTACATCCAACCCCAAGCTTACACCCTTGTAAGAAACATTTATGCGAGATAGAAATCTGTTTTTTCAATGTAAAACTTCAGACAAATCATTTCCACACAAAATATAGACATGAATTTTGTAAAAATAGTTAAAACATAAAAATGAATTACACTCTATTACATCATGGACAGTGCAGCTGGCAATAGCAAGCCATTTACTGTTTCAATACCAATACCAATTGGAGTAATTGAATACAAGTAGCATTGTAAGAAGTAGGATACAATGAAAGTTATAAAAAAAAAACTATAAACTATGTTCTTAATATTACTATTCTAAAACTACAAAATCCGTTCAATTTGGACATGCAAATCCCAGGATATAACTGTGCCATTATAATCAATGCCACTCAAATAAAACCAAGGCAGAAAAGGGAATTAGTTTCTTCAGGTTTCATGAATCCTTTATGTAGGCACCAAGATGGAGGTTGCTCCACTGAAATCTATAGGGACAGGAACAGACAGATGGTTAAATAACCTCTCCTCAGTTCTATCCAAAAACTTCATGCAAGCAGGCCTAATCTGGTGAAATTAGCTTTTATTTCAGATGGAATAGCTGCACCCTAGAATTAGTAAATTCTCTAATACCAGCTTTTTCCGAAGCTTTCTAGCCTCTAATCTTACCCTGGAACAATTTGTCCAGGAGCCAGTAATTAATAGTTCATTAGTACATCCAGGTAATTGTTTTTGTTCTCATATTTGGGTTCTTTGCATAAGGAAAGCAAGATAATGTTCTTATTTCTATTGACTTCTGAGATTACACTAGGTAATAATTCTGGAACTAGTTTAAAGATAATCTTGCCATCAAAAGTCTTCAAGGAAGGCTCTTGGGACTCTGCATACAAATTATTGCTACAAGAAAGACATCTTTCCAAGAATTACATTTTCTCTCTTGGGCTTGGAAAGATTTAAAAAGGAGAACAATAGGCCCATCAGCAGAATGTTCAAAACCCAAGGAACCGCTGGTAGAGAAAGAAGGTCTATGTGTTGAAGCAGTCTTGATGACTATAAACTAGGCATACAAGCAAGACACAGCTGACACCTGAACCTTTAAAAGGTGCTGCAGTTATGTCCTCTTTCTAGTGCCTTATGGAGAAAATATCACAGCTGAAAGGGATATATCTCTAGATATACAACATCAAGTATGAATATCCTGATCCCTATGTAGAACACATTTTCTTCAATCTTTTGTATAGTTAAAATTAGTCAGAGATCCCTGCATTTCAAGATCTTCTCAGCTGGAGATTCTTCACAGCGGGGTATACTACAGAATCTGGATGTAATTTCTCCTTAGCAAACCAAAAAAAAAAAAAAGCTTTATTCCTGACAGATATGAATAGTGGCATTTTCTTAACAGGTCTTTTTGAGAGCCTGAGGGTTTAATGCTAAAAAGAAGGCATGTGCAAAGTCCACCCACCGGCTCTGACACATGGGTTCAGGGAAATAGAAGGTCCAGTGTTTTTCATGAAGCAAATCTTGTTAAGTCACTGGAAAATCTCCATACTTCAATAGGTTTTCCCACCAAGTAAAATTGATGTGGGAATCTTGCAAATTAACTTTCTATTAAAAGATATACCGTTATTAGTGTTCAAATTGGAACTATCCAATGTCCTCTACATAGACACCATAATGAATCAGAAGTCACCATCCAATGTTTAATTACCAATCAGGGAAAATAATGTACACTAGTAGCAATAAGGAATTTAGAAAGGACTTAAAGTTACTAGTAGTTATCCTCATCACCACTCGCTCTGTGCTGTTCACTTGAAGCAAGAAAAATATTCGCCCTGACAAGGGCAGGCACACCATTCGATGGCTGACCCTGCTCCACACCCAACACATAACCCTAAATTAAAAGAATGGGGATAGCCCAAAGGCAAAAATCAACCATACATAGCAAAATGTCATCTTTATGAAGACAAATTGTCGAAGGGTATAAAAACCTTTATAAATGATTATCAAAATCCAACAGAGGTCCCAACACCTTTCTCCTCTGTGATATACTAGTTGCAAGGGTTCATCAGGGCACAGAAAAATGAGAAGCAGCCAAAACAAGATAAATGGCCAGCATGGCTTTCCCTTAGTCTAGGTGATTTGCAACAATGGTCTGACTTGACCGATGATAGGCAACACTTGTGGTAATCAGGTTGTCTAACCATAAGTCCCTCCTAAATTCTTCATCGCTACTTCTGTACATTCTTTTCCCCGATTGGTAACTATATATTGGAAAGTGACTTCCAATTATGTATGGGGTCAATGTAGGTCACATTGGTTATATATTTGTAATTTGAATACTAATAAAAGGTATATCTTTTAATAAAAGTTAATTTGCAAGCTTCCGCCACCAATTTTACTTTGTAGGAAAACCCCTTTAAGTATGGAGATTCCCCAGTGACTCCGCAAGATTGGCTTCATGGGAAAAAAAAAAAAAAGGTTCCTTTTCACTGAACCAAGGGGACTAGTATATCTTTTAAAAGACGCTAGCTTTATTTTACATGTAAATTAAGCTTTGAATCTTTTTTTTTTATGTGATAAGCTTGCAAATTAAGTAATAAACATATTCACTGTGCATCATTATTAAAAAAATCTGTATCATTTTTGTTTTATTTGCTATCTAAGTGTACAGCTCATCTCTATGGGATCTGACCAGTGACAAGAGCTCCTCAGTCCCTGCCGCACATGCTCAGACATTACCTCTCCTCTCAGGTAGCTACTGTCTGTCACTGCTGAGCAAGTGTTCAAGCCAATGTGCTGTCATTCTACTCCTGTCCTCTGTAATCATCATTTTGTCAAACAGTGTAAATAAATAAAAGAAAAAAAAAAGGAAAGAAACCTCAGGTATGTGCATTGAGAAAAGAAAACAAGAAAATCCAGGTTTGGTTTCTGCAGGGATTTGAATCTAGGACCCCTATGCTGAAGGGCTAACCATTCAGCTACATTGTAGCTACTCATCGCTCTTGTATTTTAGGTTACTTGATTTTACAAAAACCTTTGTTTGACAAGTGTGAGCACACTCTGGGGAAATGCATGGTGATGTCAAGTCTGTTTGCACTGCATAACATGTTACTCAGCAAATTATACGCGCCCCTTTTGAGGAAACTGAAAGCTGAAGAGAGGACATGAAATGTCTTTGTGGAAAAATCCCTTCAAAGCCCATTCTTCTGACACCTCAGAAAGGCTGCTGCAATCTCTACACCTTTTTAATGAAGTCAGTTGAAAGTAAAAGAGCCAAGTTCTTGGCCTACCTGAAGATTTCTAAAGCCTATGAAGGTGGTTGGTCACTCCTCCTGGAAAGTCTTTACCTCAAGGTTAGGGAATGATTAACAACCCAGGAATAACTTTTACAGCAGTCTCATATGGGCTTGGCTCTATGCTAGAGTCTGTATACATTAAATCATTGAGCCCAAACATCTCAAACATTCTGTTATTGAGGCAGTGCTTTTTAGTACAAGAAAATTATTTATTTTGTTATTCTTAGTTTTCTTCTGAACAAACAAGATATCTGAAACTAGAAAAACTCCTAAATAAAAAAGTAGTTTGATATGGCACCTCACTAATGCTTTACTCTCTCCGGCCATCCTAGCATGCCGATATCTACACTGAAAGCAGTAAGCCAAGATTTGTGTGGCCACAGCCTGGAAAAATGGGGCAAAATGTCACTAGAGCACGTAGTTCTATGTACTCCCCACTTCTTGATTCAGCCAGGAAAGAGTGGAAACTGGCCAAGTACTCCTTTCTAAAAGCGTTGAAAAGAGGAATCCCAACACCAGTAATAACAGGGGCCACATGGACCACAGAAAACTCGCCTACTATTTAACCTGTCAGTCCCTGTCCATACACCTGTCAAGGGAGCAACTGCACTCCTGGTGCTTTCATGAAGGAGGACACTGAAAAATAAACGTAACTAAACAAGCAAGTGAATGCTTAACCACCTGATGTGTTGCATTGGTGTGTGTGTGTGTATATATATATATATATATATATACACATATATATATACACATACACACACACACGTAGATATCAACGTGGACTATATAAAAGAACTAATGGTTACATCATAATAGCAAAATTTACAAAATAGCCATAGAATACACCTTAGATAGACCTTGCAATAATAACTAAGCAGACATAAAAGTAGAGTAAGTTAAATTACACTGCATAACTAAGAACTTCTTTTTCTAAGACATGTTTGACAGAGTGCCAGGTTATATTTAGCTCTGTGTGAGCTATGAAAAGAAGCTGTATGTTTTGCCTGTCACCTTGGCTTATATAACAGAAGACTTCTGATAAAATTACTTATCAAACATTTATGGCACAGTGATATCTCTCCAAAATACCATTTCTTTTAGTAAACCATGGCTGATGTTTCTGTGATTGATTTTAAATTTCCTTTTTATCCATATATAACAGAGTTTAGGGTCATGGTGGGCATAAAAAGGAAACAAAAAAAACTAGATACTAATCTATGTATCCCTTGCTGCTCTGGAGCTCCCCTGTGATCCACTCCGCTACACTTTCTAGTCTTCATATAAACACGCTGGAGAGACTCCTGCTTCTTTGTATGAGAGCTAACCTCTCCTCTGTGGCTGGACAAGAACCCAGAACTGAAGAGAAGCAGATCGCCAGGGACCGGCAGAAGACAGCTAGATAAAGTACCCTGGCCCCAATGTCATGTTATTTTTTTTCTAGTTGACAAGCCAGTTAATATTTGCACATATGTTCACAAACTTATTTTTTTCCTTTAAATAAAAGGCACAGCAGGTTCCCCTGGTTCGCATTACAAATGACCCTCCTATGTTTTTATTTTTCTGAAAAAAGAACAGAACATGAGAAAATAGTAAAATTTACAAGCTATCCCATGACAAGAACTTATTGCAAGAGAGTTGTGTAAGAGTCCTTATTTTGGTTGCCCTTAATTTAGCAGAGTACAGCGCCTGACACAAAAAGTTCAATAATAACTCAGAGTTACTAAAGTGTTTCGGAGTCTGTGACTTCCTCTATAAGTTTGCTGACAGGACTAAGGACAAAAATGGGTGGAAGCTCATTAGAACCGCTGAAATCTTCTGCCAGCAGGTCTGCAGCTTTGCTGGAGTTATTCTGAAGAGAAGTAGTATTCTCGATTGCTGAGCTGCAGGGATACGAGCCGTCTTCTAAAGAGATCAGTAACGCTCCTGGATCTACAGTGGCTGCTCCAGAATCGCTTGATGGCTGGTCGAAGACAGACAGCAAAGGGTTCCCCATGTACTGCATCAACTGCTTGTCTATAGGCAAAAGGACAAATCTGTATTAAATATCCTAATAAACATTCAACCTGAAAATCATTTACCAACCCACATGCAAGACTAAAGAAACTGTTTCTTATTTACCAATCAAATTGACATAGCCTAAGACTAACCTATATGTGAACAGTATAGTTTACATATGGGTTAGTCCTAGGCCATTTGTACACAGCACAATATTCTCTCCGGATTCAGTATTTAGAATCTGCTGCAAAGACAACAATAAAAAAAATCTGTGATGTAGTCTGCACAGCACGGAATTTTTCAGATCGGTTTTGAAATCCGCCTATTTTAAAACATGACGCATATTCCGTGGGATTGCCGTTGGATTCAATGTACAGTGCAGACTGCAATTCCGAAAACGAACTGCAGTTTTTAGCACAAATCTCCGCCTAAACCGCAGTCCAGCAATGTTAAAATGCCGTCAGATTTTGGGCGGTATTTTAACATTGCTGTGTAGACATAGCCTTATTCCTAAAGTTGACTTGGCTCCTGGATCTCTGACAAAGTGCAGCATGCTTCATTATTCATTTACAGAAAATGGAAACCCAACTCCTTTTAAAGGGGTTGTCTCACTACAAGGATTGCTTTTTATGTTCAAGAGCTTGCAAAAACAAGTGACTTTGCAATATCCATCAGTGTCCAACCTAGTCCTAGATATCCCCTCTTGCATTAGCTCCTCAGGTCACCATAGCTACAGACCTGTTCAATCTCTCATGATAGGCTGCCAGCACGGGTTGCTATAGCTACAGACCTGGCTTCTACTGCAGCGTAAACACGCCCCTGAATTCAAAATGAAACTGATAAAACAGGACTGATGTAAGATGAATCAATGTAGCGAAATAACCCTTTAAGTCAGTCGGCGGTGACATAACCAACTACAATGTTTCTATCATATATGTCTAAAACAGAAACTGTGAAATGAATGTGGAGACAACAACATTAAATGTTTGGCTTAAGTTTTTTTTTTTTTTATTTATATGAGCATGTGACAGTGTGAAAATGTGTTTAAAAAAATACGTGGGTCAACTACTACACAGCTTAAAGGGGTTGTCTCGCTACAATGATTGAGTTTTAATTAAAAGCTCTTTAAAAAAACAAGCAGCTTTGCAATATATGTTCATTACAAATGTCCTACTGATTTTGAGTTATCCCTGTTAGTAGTAGTGCATCAGCTCCTGAAATCCCTATAGCAGCCGACCTGTTGATCTTTATCTCACTGGCTGTCAGGGCTGGTGACTCATCACCTTCTGAATACAGGTCAGAGCACAGAGCCCCTCCTGCACAGTATGCTTCTGTAGGGAAGGGAGGGCTCTGGCTTCTGTGTCTGTGTAGCTGGATTAACCCTGTGTGTGCCTGCTCCCTACACAGATTGAGGAGAGCAGAGATGAGGCTGATCTGTAGTCAGTAGATGTGACAGCAGAGAAGTGTGTTACTATAATCATGAGGTGTCTGTGGAGCTCTGACTATACTAATAGAACAGATGAGGGGAGCATGTAAATGGTTCATACCCCTCCCTGCTCTGCTGTATTAGAGACACATGGTGATTATAGTAACTCACTTCACGGATGCCCTGTGTCTGTTCTGACAGGGTTTGTTTGTTGAGGCTTGAGATGCTGGAGATTTGTATGCTAAGCAGGGGGAAAAGGAACACTTGCCTCCCCCCTGCTCTGTTATTAGCATACACTGCTTCACAGACCTCTCCACACTCTTAGATCAGCCCTCTCCTGTCTCTGTGGAGCTGATCTAGCAGTGAGCAGCTTGCAGCAGATTTAGGCAGGCACACACAGGGTTAACTCTGGCAGCAAACCACAAGTTATGTAGGAGAGCTTTCTGTGTGCTGAGGGGAGGACGGGAAGAGGGGGGAGAAGAGGCAGACAAGAAGCACGCCCCTCAATTCAAAAATCCTTTGCTGCCAGAAACATTGAGGTAGGCTGAAAGCTTGTAATGAGACAACTCCTTTAATTACAGTTCCTAGAGTTAACCAAGGAGTTGTCCATTATTTTAAATAAAGTATCTGCTGGGAGGCGGGGTTTACATTTTTTCTTTTAAAAAAATGCACCTGTGAAGCCCAGCTCCGTTTCAGCACCGCTGCTGCCATCATGCTCCTTATTAATGTGAAATAGCAGCCAGTTGCAGTCTCTTCCTATACGAGCTGCGCAGTCAGTGATTGGCTGCTATGTCATGTGATCAATGAACATGACCTCAGCAGAGAGCACAAGGAGCAGTGATGGCACTGAAATGGTGAGAAGTTTTTATGTTTAAATAATGGACGACACCTTTAAACATATTTCTCTGTTGTACATCAATAATTTGCACCAAAAATGGTGCAGGTCTTTGACTCCTTAACGACCGCCCACAATCTATAGACGGCAGACTGTACGCGTCTTCTTTCTGCAGCAACGTCCATAGACGCCGCTGCAGAGAGTGGAGTTTTGCAGCCCTCGGCGCCACAGCTGCGCTAGGAACAGAGCTGTACTTTACAGCTCTGTTCCTAGAGCAGTCTTTGTAAGCGCCGGGAAGTGGGGAAAAACTCCAATTTCCGATGCTTAACCCTTTTATTGCCAAATAATTAAAGGACATTCTCCTGCTCCATAGAGTGATCGGGACTCCCGGAGACCTGATGAGCCAGGGACACGTTTGTTCAGTTATCGCCGAGGACCAAGAGTAGCCCCAGGGCTGTCTATATAACAAGCCTGCATTCAGGGCACACTGTGTGCTGCCCTAACTGCTGCCTGTGTTTAACTGATACAGATTGTAATGTATTAGCAGATTCATGTATGAGAATACATTACCGGGGTGAAGAAGAAAAAAAAATTGTACAATAGTTATTCCTTAATGGAATTAAACAAAAAAGTAAAACACAAAAAAAGGGTAGAAAAAAATAAATTATTGTGCACACATTACACAAAAACCTACAAATATTAGGCATCTACACGACCGTAATAACCTGTAGCATTAATCTAACAGGTTATTTGGTGTGAAATGTGAATGTGTAAAAATAATAAAAAAAAAAACAAAAAAAAAAAAAAAAAAAAAAAAAAAAACTGTAAAAGAAATTCTGCAGTAATTTATAAGTAAAAGGCAAACTATGCCCCCCAAAAATACAACTTCTCCCGCATAAAATATGTCCTCATACAGCTGTATCTGTTGAAATGGAGGGAGGTAAAAACTAAAAAAAAAAAAAAAAAAAAACTTATTGTCATTAATGGATTTTCATGATTTTTACTTAATGGGTTAATCTAAATATTTTACTACTCATTTTTTGCAGACCGTCATGGCAGGCATAAAAAGGTTTACAAATTCATATACTATACTCCATGTACTCATTTTCCTTAACACAATGTATGACAAATCTAGCAAAGTTTGCTCAGTAACTGTTGTATAATACAATAGAGCAAGTAATGAAACTGCAGCTGCATGTGAAGCATTAGGTTGGTCAGGGTTACTAGCACTGAACGGAAATGTTCTGTGTTAGCAAAGAGATTTTTTTCTTGTGCACTGTTAACAACTGAAACCCAAAAACACAGAACTGTGCCAATGTTGTTAGCACAGTCTGTGCTATGGGTCTGTTTTTCTTAACAATTTTGTGACATAAAAAGGACTGTATGTAAAACTGAATGCACAATGAGGAACAGCCTGGAAGATAGATTTCTATAGGTGCAGTGTATGGGATTCTTGTGATGTCGATCATGAGTACAACGGTGCGATGGAGGATTTAAAAGGTATTTCTGGTACTATAAAACCGATTTAAGTTGTAAACCTTGACGGAAATTAGTAAGAAGCTTAAATGGATGTAAATAGAACAGGCATGAAAACCACGCACAGCTGCTGTAAACAAAGTGCTCCTATATCACTTAGGTTACGTCTCCACTACACACATTTTAAGTAGTTTTTTTCAGCGCTTTTCCAATTTCGAAAACCGTTGGAAAAACGAGTGAAAACAGTTTCCATAGACTTTAATAGTAAAAACGTTCTGTAGTCTCCACAGGATGTTTTTTTTTCTTCTGCTGGTCGTCTTTAGTAACATGTTGCAAAAAACAAAGCAGGGCAGAAAATGTACTACTTAAGTCTACGTAAAGCACCGGACAGTTTTTGGACGTTTCTGCTGAAAAACTGCCCAGGTGTTTAAGAAGGTATATGAAATTTGCATATGATAAAAACTGCCCTAAAACACGTAAAAAAAATGAAAACCACCAAAAAAACTCTTCGGAAACAAGAAACAAAACTGATGTTCAAAGCAGTTTTTAGGTTTTGGTTTTCAACAAGTTTTTTGTCCTATGCTATGTAGACCTAGCCTAAATGATCTGGGTGGGCACCCCAAATGGCACAAGAGTGCAAGAAGCAATTGCAAAAATAAGACTCTTAGAGTATGTTCGCATGGCTTATTGCGGCACGCATAGTACGCGCTGCAATATGCCAGGTGTTTTGGAACCACGCACTGATCAGCGCGCAATTCTAAAGAATAGGGGTGCCGGCCCCATAGACATGCATTGTCAGCGGCGCGTAATCGCCGCTAACAATTGACATGTTAATTCTCCCCCCGCGCGTACAATACCATCATATTGTACGTGTGGGGAGACGACGCGTAATCCATAGTTCTCTATGAGAGCTATGGATTACCGTAATTGCGGCGCGCATTTCGCTGCATATAAAGCGCAATACGTTACTAAATGCGCGCCAAAGTAAGCCGTGTGAACATACTCTTAAAAGCAAAACACATGCACACAAGGCTGTACCTCTGTCCATCCATGGAGATTTTAACATAAAAGGGGTAACACATTAAGTCCTTACAAAACCAATCCACACAAAGAGGCCCTTGGTTAAGTCAAGGGGCCCTTCCATGTGGTGTTTAGTGAATGCTAAATACTACAGGAATGAGAAAATAATTATAACCTCTTAATAAAGTGCAATGCAAAACACCTGCACAGCATAATATGTAAGGGAAGAATAATGCAGCATCAAAAAGGAAGAAGTGTATATGTGCAAAAAAAAGCGACATTCCACGAAAAAAAAAAAAGCCTATAGATCTCTGTGGGTTTGGAGCCTAAGAGGAAGAAGCAAATCAGAGGCTCAAAAAGCCTTAATGGGGTTTTATACTCATCATGCAATGCACCTTTATTAATGAACACACAGGTTATACCTTCGCTGCAGGTCCCCACCTGCTATTCAATATGCCTCCAATATTCGTGCTAATGGTATAAATACAACGGTATGCTTCCGTAATAAAACGTATAAATTTTATTCAAATCTTACGTAAAAATTTGAATGTCCAGTGTAAACAGGTTTCACACTTCACTTTCTGTATATTATCATTCACCTGGTAGTTCATTGGAGTATTTTTGTCAAGCATGCTTGACAGAGAGGGCGTGTAGCTCTCGAAACGTCGCGAGACGTAGCGCTGTTTGAGAGGTGAGGTGTTGAGGAAGGCTCACACAGCACGGACGCTGGATGCAACAAGTCCACTCCGGACGGAATCTCCCATGCGACTATGCGATGTAAATGAGATACTACATTTAACTACCAGGTGAATTATAATATACAGAAAGTGAAGTGTGAAACCTGTTTACACTGGACATTCAAATTTTTACGTAAGATTTGAATAAAATGTATACGTTTTATTACGGAAGCATACCGTTGTATTTATACCATTAGCACTAATATTGGAGGCTTAAAGGGGTTTTGCCACCATGTAATGTTGATGTGGGAACCTCCAAAATGGGTAATCACTTTTCTAAATATATGTGATTACAAAAAGTGCAGACTCAGAGCTACAGCGTTTCTCAATCCCCCTTAGTTACCTGAAAGCTTCCACTAGACACGACCAGAGGAGCTGACAAGCCACGCTTGCGTGAAACACTTATCTGATGACAGGGAAAATGAATGAGTTTTTAAGGGACAGGGAAGAAAGTGCAGTGTATGAGGCTGTGTCTTGCTGTATTGAGAATCCACTGTTGTACTGTTATTTCATTTAAGTTTTGAGTCGCTCCCTTATTTCTCATTCCTTGCTCACCCCCTCCCTCTCTAACCTGCAGCCTTTGTGAATCAGCATGATCTGTTTATATTCTACTCCCGAGCTGATAAGAGGTAAGTAACCGGCGGCCAGGCAAATCCCCCTGAAGCCTTGATTTGCTCCCTCTTTGTTGTGAGCTTTGGTGTAATGCACTACCTACATTGATTGTAGGTAACGGGTCTGCACAACCTATGTATTAAAAATTTAGTAGCCTATGCAATATGTTCAGGATATGTCCTAGTAAGTGGTTCTAAATAATACATTAAGGGCCACATGTATGAAAACTGTCACTGTCTGAAACTCACTTTGTTGCCCATAGCAACTAGAGTACCCCTTTCATTTTTTCAGAGCACTATATGAAATGGGAGGGGCACTCTGATTGGCTGCTATGGGCAACAAAGTGAGTTTCAGACAGTGACAGTTTTCATACATGTGGCCCTAAAAGTTAAGTTTTATCATACTTTTTACTCCAATTTTAGTTGTTTTGGTTGTAGTGGGAGTAATATAGACTAATTCCCCACTAATAAGGTATTTTCACCACTTTTTGTTTTTCAGTATTTCTTTACAGTAGCAATTTCATGTCTCTGTCAGCTGCAGAAGTATTTGTTTTGATGGATGCCTGTAACGAATGCTATACAGTGGTATCTCTATCCCATAAAGTCCCATCGTGAGAAAATTAAATATATAGACATTTAACATAGTCGTCTAAGTGATTTCAGCCATGTTTTATATACTACTTCTGGCTTCTGTCAGGCTATTTAGCCCTTTAGACAGGTTTATCATGTAGGCTGGGAGCCATCTTGGTGCATACACTCCTAGAGCACATCACAAACATAATGTGAACAGTCCCTAAAGCAAAACTAAATCATTCAAAATCTGTGGAGTTTAAGGCCCCGTTCACACGGCTTATTTGCCGACGGATTGGCGCCGTATTCCGCGCCGGATTTGCGCTACAATACGGCGCCAATCCGTCGGAGTCATTACGGTAATCCACTGCTCTCATAGAGAACAGTGGATTCCGTCGCTCCTCCCCGCTCGGCGAATCCGCCGCGGGGGGAGAAAGTGACATGCACATTATTTACGGCGCGGACGCGCCGTAAACAATGCATTGTCTATGGGGCCGGACGGGAGCGCGCCCGGCCCCGCCCCTTATTAACGGCGGATTTGTGCACTCAATACGGCGCACAAATCAGTCGGGAATAAGCCGTGTGAACACGGCCTAAGAGGTTCTTTGATTTATAAGACTCCTTTTTATACATCCCACTATTAAATTCTGCGTTTATAGGGAGGGGCAGTCTGTTAAGCATACTCATCTCATGGCCAGGATAAAGAGCCATTGCAAAAAGTGTCTGTCTTGCAATACACAGATAGCTCATTGATTTAAATGGGCACTGTGTAACGCTTAATATCCCCCCTTTGGTGGCGCTGCAGAGAAACTTAATGACAGATTTCCTCACAAATTACAGCTTATTTCTTGAAGCCGCATTGAGAACCTTTGTGATCAACTTATTGTCAAAGAACTTTTCTAACAAGTAAGGACTGTTCAAAGCAGAGAACCCCTTCAATGCAACTTTTTATGTACAGTCATAACACAAATGACACAAATATTATATTTTCACATGATCTGTTGCCCTCTGGTTTTTATGTGTGTTTGTCAGATGTTTTTATCACATACAGAAATACAAAGTGCAGTCATATTATGATTAACAAAAGCTTTTATTGACAGAAGGAGTTAATGCAGCAAGTCAATATTTGCAGTGTTGACCCTTCTTCTTCAGGACCTCTGCAATTCTCCCTGGCATGCTCTCAATCAACTTCTGGACCAAATCCTGACTGGTAGCAGTCCATTCTTGCACAATCAATGCTTGCATTTTGTCACAATTTGTTGGTTTTTGTTTGTCCACCCGTCTCTTGATGATTGACCACAAGTTCTCAATGGGATTAAGATCTGGGGAGTTTCCAGGCCATGGACCCAAAATCTCTATGTTTTGTTCCCTGAGCCATTTAGTTATCACCTTTGCTTTATGGCAAGGTGCTCCATCATGCTGGAAAAGGCATTGTTGATCACCAAACTGTCTTGGACGGTTGGGAGAAGTTGCTCTTGGAGGACATTCTGGTACCATTCTTTATTCATGGATGTGTTTTTAGGCAAGACTGTTAGAGAGCCAATTCCCTTGGCTGAGAAGCAACCCCACACATGAATGGTTTCTGGATGCTTTACAGTTGGCATGAGACAAGACTGGTGGTATTGCTCACCTTGCCTTCTCCGAACAAGCTGTTTTACAGATGTTCCAAACATCAGAGAAAATGACTTTACCCCAGTCCTCAGCAGTCCACTCCCTGTACCTTTGGCAGAATATCAGTCTGTTCCTGATGTTTTTTCTGGAGAGAAGTGGCCTCTTTGCTGCCCTCCTTGACACCAGGCCTTGCTCCATGAGTCTCCGCCTCACAGTGCGTGCAGATGCACTCACACCTGCCTGCTGCCATTCCTGAGCAAGCTCTGCACTGCTGGTAGCCCGATTCCGAAGCTGAAACACTTTTAAGAGACGGTCCTGGCGCTTGCTGGTCTTTCTTGGGCGCCCTGGAGTCTTTTTGGCAACAATGGAACCTCTCTCCTTGAATTCCTTGATGATGCGATAGATTGTTGACTGAGGTGCAATCTTTCTAGCAGCGATACTCTTCCCTGCTAGGCCAGTTTTGTGCAGTGCAATGATGACTGCACGGGTTTCTTTAGAGATAACCATGGTTAACAGAAGAGAAACAATGATGCCAAGCACCAGCCTCCTTTTAAAGTGTCCAGTGGTGTGATTCTTACTTAATCATGACACATCAACACCCACACCTGTGTTAATGGAGCAATCACTGAAACGATGTTAGCTGGTCCTTTTAAGGCAGGCCTACAATGAAGTTGAAATGTGTTTTGGGGGAAAAAGTTCATTTTCTAGGCAACTATTGACTTTGCAATTAATTGCTGTTAAGCTGATCACTCTTTATAACATTCTGGAGTATATGCAAATTGTCATTATAAAACCTGATGCAGTAGACTTTGTAAAAATTAACATTTGTATAATTCTCAAAACTTTTGGCCATGACTGTAGAAAATATGTACAGGTACACTGGGATTTAAAATGCAGGTTGAATACTTATTCAATGACCTGACTGCCAAGTAGGAAATTAACAGCCGCCCCTCCTGTAAGAGAAAACTGAAAACTTATATTCATTAAAGCAAAATATTGGTTGTCTAAATGTCAAGCAGATCAGTCATAAATAAACTCAAACCTTTATTTGAATGGTCAGTGCTGCTCAACAACGCAATGTCTCCTGGGTTCGGTTGCAAATCCTATGGAAAAAGAAAGGCATTTAATACTCCACAGTCTAACAGACAAATGCAATCAAAAAGCATACAAATCACGAAAACTGGGAAATCTACTCACATTGACTATGCTGGCACTGGTATTAACCCCTGGATTATCTGAGGATGACAAGTCAGGTTTAAATAGCTGCAAAAAGTAAGTTGAAGAGATAAAGGAGATTATGCTACAAGATCCATTGCATGCTATGTCTGAACTGCATTAGACAGTGGTGCAATTAAAGAACTTAAAGGGGTTGTCTCACTACAAGGATTGCTTTTTATGTTAAAAGACTTTGCAAAAACAAGTCACTTTGCAATATGTGTCCAATAACAGTGTCCTACCTATTCCTAGATATCCCCTCTTGTATGGGCTGCATCAGCTCCTCAGGTTGCTATAGCTACAGACCTGTTCGATCTCTCAGGATACGCTGCCAGCACTGGTTGCTACAGCTACAGACCTGGCTTTTACTGCAGTCTAGTAGAGGCCAGTAAATACGCCCCTGAATTCAAAATGAAACCAAGGAAACAGGACTGAGGTGATATGTAGTGAGACAACCCCTTTAAGAAATAAATTAAGCTGGACCCTTAGCCCTCGTTCACACGGCTTATTTGGGCGCGGATTGGAGCTGTACTGCGCGCCGTATTTGCGCTGCAGTACGGCTCCAATCCGTCCCAGTAACTACGGTAATCCACAGTTCTCATAGAGAACTATGGATTCCGTCTCTCCTCCCCGCGGGGAGAAAGTGACATGTCAATTATTTACGGCGTGTACGCCGTAGATAATGACAGTCTATGGGGCCGGCAAGCTACCGCCCCCCCCCCCCCGCCCCGCTGCCGGCGTAATTGCGGGGCGAAATCCGTCCCCGCAATTACGCCGGCAATAAGCCGTGTGAACCGGGCCTTAGAGAGCATCAGGGGGGGTCATCCATTTTTATTTTATAAATTCATCTGAGCCAGCTCTTATCACACGTCCGTGTTTTGCTAGAGAATTCATATAAGATTGCGCAGCTTTATTTCTAGCTAACAAACTAGATTTTTTCTAAATTAACAGCCTCTAATTTTCAAGCTTTCTATATTGTAAGAGAAAAATACACACGAAACCAGTTGTTGTATAAAATACAATGGATAAAGTTTTTCCATTGCTGACATCAGTCTTACCTCATCAACAACATCCGAGTCAAAACCGATCTTCTTTTTGGACAACATGTCCTGTAGCTCTTCCAGACTAGCATCAATACAACTGAGAAAGTCCTGAATTTCATCTCTAAAAAAAAAAAAAAAAAAGAAAACAATCTTATCACTTTCTAAAGAACACACATTTATCGAATACTACTACTATTCTCTAATGCTAAGGTTCTCAACCTGCAGTATTCAAGCGGTACACGGAGGCTGGGGTTCTTGCACTGCTATAATACAACAATGTCACACAAAAGGTGCACAAGGATGTGGTCTATCATAAATTCTCTCTGAAAAGTGAAGGGCCCCCACAAACCATTCCACAACTCCTCCAAGCACTGGGGCAGCTGCAAGGGTCAGAGGTTAGGGGGCCTTCCTTCGCAGAAGCTTAGGGAGACCCAAATATGCTCCTGCTTCCCACCTCATAACCATGACTACTGAGTGCAGCTGAAATTTGGCTGCCCTCCCCATAGGGGTAGCCTGGATTGAAGAGGAAAAGAGGAACTAGATGGTTAAACACTCCTCCAAGACCTCCGCAGGGACTTCCCATCAAGGCACCATGCCCTGAACAATCATGTGACAAACATGACGTAAACACAATGAACACATAAAAGTAAGTGAAATAAAGAGGTCTAGTACTGCTAGAACATCTGGCTGAACTTACAAAGATGTCATTCAAGTGGGGTCGCAAGCATCACAGGGTCACCACACCTCAGACTTTCCTGAATCAAATCAGTCAAGGTTTGAGGCGTTGAGTCTGGATCATCTACAGTCTGTATATTTAATACAGCCTTGTGTACACCCAAACCACTCATGTGCATCGTACCTGCTCCTTTACAGTGCCCCTAACCACTGCAAGAACATCTAGTACACCACATTTTAGCCAATAAGCAATATCTTATTTCAGTTAAAAGGTAATTTTGAGGTGTCCTGCTAAAATATTAAAGCTTTAGGGTGAATGGATTCTCCATGTAGAGAGCACTAAACTGGTTTAGGGAGGCTTTTAGGCCACACAACACTTCTTGAGAAAAAAAAAAAGTTTACGTCAATGAGCTCCTCCAGAATGAAGAAAGCTGTTCCTCTGGTGTAATGTATTGGAGATCTGATTGTTGGGGTCAAGGACAAAATGGATCCCAGGTGATACAAGTAGTAAAATATTAATAAGTATGTATATCCACATGGGTACAAATCACACATCAGTAATTGTGTGTCAATGGTAGTAACAGGTCATTGTAATTCTATGATGCACTATTATTGCACCAATGTATCATTCTTTTCTTCCTCTTTAAAATACAAAAGATCGGATAAAGTAAACTGTAAAGTATCAAGTATCAGTGACATGAAACCTCCGAGCTATCCAGGTCTGATCACAGCAGAAACTCCTTGCTCGTAATAGAAAATTGATCATTTTTGAGCGTCACATTACGAGGGTTTGTTTTCTTCAGGATAAGTTTTATTTTTAAATGGCAGCATTCTGTGGTAAATATAACTTATTGGAGGAATAGGGGAAAAAAAAAAAAAAAAAGTAATTCCGCCATTGTTTTTTGTTGCATGTTAAGCTCACCCTATTCACCAGTCATTAAACATTCTGTGATAACTTCATTCTATGCGTTAGTACAATTATGACAAAACCAATCTTATGTAGTTTTCATAATTTGTTTTACAGTATTGCAAAACTAAAAACACTTTTTCTCCAGAGTCCAAAACCTGTAACATTTTAAATTTTTCTGTTGATAGAGCCGTGTGAAACCTACCATTTACGGGTACATATGAATTGTGAAATACTTTCTTCTAGGTATTTTTTATTATGCTGTAACAGTTTTAAGGTATGTTGACGTGGCGTGTTGGGTCCGTGTGAACATACGTTCTTAGATGCGTGTGCCATTTTTGCAGGGGTTTGCTTTTTATGGAGTTCACGGCTGGGTATAAATAAAATGTTATCTGTAGTCTGCAGGTCAGTATGTTTCCAGCGATACCTCAACACATTTGGTTTCATTATGTTTCAGAGCTTAAAAAAAAAAAAAAAAAATCTCTCTTTTAAATCTGCACTTCAGCACCATATTCTGTGACCAACAACATTTTTGTTGTTCTATCTATGGACTCGAGTGAGGGCTCATTATTTTGTGAGATGAAGCGCAGTTTTTATTGTTACTATTTTGGGATACATGTGACTTTTAAAATCACTTTTTTCCCAATTTGTTGAGGACCTGAAACAAAAAAAATAAAAAAATACTTTGTCATGGGAATTTTTTTTTTTTTTTTTTTCAAAAGTTGTTCACCATTCATGATAAATGATGTTATATATTAATAGATCTGACTTTAATAGATGGGGCGATACCTATTATGTAACTTTCCTTAATTTATTTGTAAAATTGCGGAAAGGGGGTTTGAACTTTTATTTTTTTTGCTTTTAAGTCCCCCACTTGAACATACAGTCCCCCTAGAGTAGTGGGGGGACTGTATGCTTGAAAAAGAAGTTCACTCTTCGAAACGTTGCACGGGTGTGCGGACGGCTCTTGCACTTCAGCTATCCTCATACCTATTACCATGGAAAATATGGACTACGCTGACGCGTGATAAGTATTGCACCTTACTTCTAGGTCTCCAAAGACTGTTGTCTGTGTTTTATATCATAAATGATTAAAGGAAAAAATTATTTCTAAGAAAAGTTTGGTCATTTGCTATTTGATGTTTAACATGTGAGGAATGGAAGACTTGCATATCGACTAAACGTAAGGAGGTGCATAAAATTTATAGGAATAATAGGTAACCTATGTATTTGAGATGCTCTATGAACGGCACAGATCTCCCTTCTATGCAGGAGAGTTAGGCACCGGGACAAAACTTATGTTTTCTCATTGTAGAATCTGTTGTAGTCTGTTTCTGCTGGGTGTGGAGAGAGAAAATGCTACGGCCCCTAACTCTCAGGGATCGACACAAATTGTGCTAATTACCGATTGTGTAAGCCCTTCAGTGCAATTGTTTCTTCTGGCTGTATAAAAGTGAAAATGTGACGGTCCCTTACTCTGAGTGAGAGACACAGCTCTGTGAATTCCACTCAGGGAGGGTGGGGGGGGGGGGTGTACAGAATGTAAATGAGCTCTCAGCTAGTGAAATGCAAGGAGGAGGGATCCAGAGGCATTCGACCAGGTCGGGATATCAGTGTAATAAAAAAACACTAGATAAGGAATACTGTGTATACAAGACAGCTTTGCTTATGACATCCATTTGCAAAGTTGCTTGTTTTCACTGTCCCCTTATTCTGAAGTCCATTTAATGAAATGATAAAACCCCTTTAAAAAGCTGTTCCCACCATGCACCTTAAGGACATATGGATAGGACATGCCATGTATGAGAAGTGCGGGTCCCAACTCTGGAATGGATTCCTATCTGGGAAACAAGGTCCTGAAAGTTTCATCTCAGTACACAGCCAATTGTGATTATGTACGACTCTCCATTCTGTTCTATGGGCAGACCCGCGCTTATGAGACTTTGTGGCACATCTATCGGATATGCCATTAATGAGCACAATGGAAACAACCATTTATATAAAATCTAATCAGCAGTTATGAAAGGCAACACTAAAAAGTCTAACATGAGCAATCTTTTGTCTTTGTAAACCTTGGGGCACCACCAGATCGCCCGGGTCCATATGATCATCAGTAAAGGTGAAATCACATGACAGATTATGGGACTAAAAACATCAGCACCAAATCAGCGACATATCCTCATCGGAAATTCCGCGCTTGCAAGTGTGGAATTCAGACAAGGATATGGCATTAATTTCTAATTTTCCGAGTCGGATTTTTTTTGCCTCCTATTTCCTAGAATGGACAGCATGGAAAATTTTTAACGGCAAAAATAATTCAGTGCCAAGGAAAGGGCGCATTCTGTGTACCGCTATACCAATTTTCCAATTCAAGTCAAAATACAGTTTGATTGGATGTCGATTCCGAGGCAAATTTAGTGCCGAATCTGCCTCTGAATCAGTATCCAGATCCTTTGTGTGAACAAACACTTATAGCTCACGAATAGCACAGTTCTGGTTCACACAGTCGGGAGGTTCTATATATTTGATATATACTTACTTATCCAGAAGCTCACTATTGCTCACTGTACAGTTTTCATTTAGAAGAGAGTTAATGACACTGTCTGGGTCTTCAGTGGCGTTTGGTTGTACAACGTCCACGGCCAGTTCATTTGCATTGAAATTGCTTGGATGCAAGTTTTGATCAGTTAATGACTGCAACTGTAGAACTGAATCATGTATGACATCCTGCTGTACTAAATCACTGTGGGAAGAGAGAACAGCAAGACGTCAGTTCCTCCAGGATGCATCTCCTACATAAAGACTGCACCCTCCGACAGCAAGCCGTCCTTACTCAAGTTGTTCAGTGCCGATTGTTGTTGCTGGAAGGACATCCTGGACTGGCTGTACGGTGTGAATGGAAGCATCTGAAGTGCCCTCCCCAGGGCTGAAGATCTCCTGGATCTCTAGCATATTATCACTGGAGCTCCCAGGGATTTGAGGTGCGCAGAGTATCTTTGTAAAACAAAATAAGTGTTAATTCATAGGCGAGATAACATGAGTGCTATACTGTAAAAAATAATCAGCATCATTGATATGAAATGGACTAACAGCGCAGCAATTTACACAACGGAAATAACTGTATTAAAAAGGGATGAGCAAAGAAGAAAGGCACACCCGAAAAACAAGTTATGCATAAACAATGGCCTTTCAAAACACCAAGTGTCTCGTCATATTCTTCCTCTTTAAACAGAAAACAAGGTTACGCAAAAATAAGGCAGCTCTGTCTGAGAACTGCAACCGTTCCCACGTATGTACTAAGGGTCTTAAGGGGAACTTCTCAAGTGGTTTATGCTACCCTGAGAGCGGGATTTGCCAAAGGGAGAGAAGCTGAGCTCTGTAATACAGTGGGTTGAAAAAGTACTTGTACCCTTTGAACGGTTTCTCATTTTTAAATAGTACAGCCACAAACTTAAAATGTATTTTATTGATCTTTTAGGTGACTGAGAAGCACAAAGTGGCAAGTATTTGTGAAGTGTAAAGAAAATGATACGTGCTTTTCCAAATGTTTGGAAATTAAAAAAACTGGTGGGCAACAAAAATAATAAAAGGACTGGGTGGACTACAATACCCAGAAAGGTTAGCAAGATTAGGGTTATTTAGTTTAGAGAAAAGACGGCTTGAGGGGGACATAAAAAATATGTTTGAATATATTAAAGGTCAATATAGAGATTTCTCCCAAGATTTATTTATACCCAGGACTGTATCTACATAGTTACATAGATTGTAAGGCTGAAAAAAGACATACGTCCATCCAGTTCAGCCTATTGTGCTAAAGTGTTGATCCAGAGGAAGGCAAAAAACCCCATTAGGTAGAAGCCAATTGTCCTCATGTTAGGGAAAAAAAAATTTCCTGACTCCAATCTGGCAATCAGAATAGATCCCTGGATCAACGACCCCCCTCCAGAATCCTAATCACTATAACTTGTTATATTACATCTAGAAATCAGTCACTATAACTTATGTTATCACTCTCCAGAAATGCATCCAAGCCCTTCTTGAACTCGGTTAGTGAATTCAACATGACAATTTCCTCTGGCAGAGAGTTATACAGTCTCATCTCTCTAACAGTAAAGAATCCCTTTCTATGTTTATGTAGAAACTTTCTTTCCTCAAGACATAGAGGATGCCCCCTTGTTCTAGATACCGTCCTGGGTATAAATAAATCTTGAGAGAGATCTCTATATTTGCCCTTAATATATTTAAACAGATTTATTATGTCCCCCCACCCCTCCCTTCCCCCCAAAACCGTCTTTTCTCTAAACTAAATAACCCTAACCTTGCTAATCTTTCTGGGTATTGTAGTTCACCCAGTCCTTTTATCGTTTTTGTCACCCACCTTTGTACCTGTTCAAGCTCTACAATATCTTTCCTGTGCACTGGTGCCCAAAACTGTACACAATATTCCATGTGTGGTCTAACCAGTGACTTGTATAGTGGGAGAATAATGTTCCCATCATGTGCATTTATGCCCCTTTTAATGCACCCCATGATCCTATTTGCTTTGGCTGCTGCTGCCTGACACTGGCTCCTACAATTAAGTTTACTGTCCACCAGGATTCCCAAGTCCTTCTCCATGTCACTTTTACCCAGTGTTTTTCCATTTAACATGTAATCATGTAATGGATTTTTCTTCCCCATGTGTATAACCTTGCATTTATCAGTGTTAAACCTCATCTGCCACTTCTCTGCCCAGGCCTCCAACTTATCCAGATCCCTTTGTAATTTATCCTCTATTGTGTGGATTCCTTTACAGAGCTTAGTATCATTTGCAAAGATCAATATTCTACTGTGCAATCCCTGTGTAAGATCATTTATGAAAATATTAAAGAGGATAGGGACCAATACTGAGCCCTGTGGTACTCCACTAGTAACAGGGATCCAGTCTGAGTATGCACCATTAATTACCACCCTTTGTTTTCTATCAGTGAGCCAGTTGCTTACCCACTTGCACACATTTTCACCCAGTCCAAGCATTCTCATTTTACTTACCAACCTTTTATGTAAAAACAGTATCAAATGCTTTAGAACAAGGGGGCATCCTCTATGTCTTGAGGAAAGTTTCTACATAAACATAGAAATGGATTCTTTACTGTTAGAGCAGTGAGACTGTGGAACTCTCTGCCAGAGGAACTTTTCATGGTGAATTCAATAACAGAGTTCAAAAAGGGTCTGGATGTATTAATATAACAAGTTATAGTGACTCGGATTCTGGAGAAGGGTCGTTGATCCAGGGATTTTACCAATTGCCATATTGGGGGAAGGAATTTTTTCCCTTAAATGAGGACAATTGGCTTCTACCTCATTGTTTTTTTTTGCCTTCCTCTGGATTAACACTTTAGCAAAATAGGTTGAACCGGATGGACGTCTTGTCTTTTTTTGGCCTTACAAACTATGAAACATCTTCAAAACTTAGCTGGACACACAATTGCCCACACAGGAGTCCACTGGGCAGCTTCTTCACACCCAGCTCTGCTTAACTTACAATTGTGATACACAAACGAGTAAGGAGCTGTCTGTTAAGTTGAGCAGGGTGGTAAAGCCGTACATCAGATTCCTCGACCTAGGCCTGTGCACGGCTCCGTTGTAAAGGGTGTTTTCTCAGAAACATTCTAGTGTTGCAGAATAAAACACATATATTGTGGTAAGAAGCTTGTAGCTATTTCTTTTTTTTTTTTATTTAGCCGGAAACAGCAGCAGATTGGCTTTAAAGTATATCATTTAAATACAAAGATCAGAAACTATGGTCGAAAAAGGGAGTCCATCAAGTTACAGTCCTCTTTTCCCATATACTGTGCTACTGCACGGTCTGTAACGTTAGAAAACTTAAGTGAAAAATCTCTGGCAACTTTGATGTCTCACAGTTGTATCAGAAAGGAATCATACAATACAGAGAAGTCTCATAGGGAGTGTAAGGAGGCAGGATGGGGGGTAGAGAGGAGGTGGCTTTGGAATACCCCTTTAAGATCAAAATAGCAAGTGAAGCCCACCCATTCTGAAGGAGGGTCATGAAAAGCCTGACAATATAAGACAGAGCTTGTATATTAAAAAAAAAAACAAAAAAACAAGCTAAATACATGATGCCGGTAACATTCAGGTCAAGAATATCCAGAAATTATAAAAAGCACACTAGAAACTCGCCTGTATTGATAGGTGCTCATTAAAAAGCAAGGATAAGCCAAGAGTCTAAAGTTTTCAAAAACTACACGATCATGATCTAAATGGTTGACATTCTCACCTTTTCGTCCACATCCTCTGGAATCTGTAAGTAGTGTCGACTGTTATTTTGTGGAGGGGGCTGAGCTGACTCTAGCGTTAGCTGCCTGCAAGCAAAAGAAAATTAAACATGAAACGTGCTGTCCGCACAGAGGCATGTGAAAAACATAAGAAAACTGTATGCAAGCAAATTATAAAAAAGGGTATTTATAGGTGGTTCTAATGCGCCAAGTCACAAACATCTGCTACTTCCTGTCTGGTTCTAATAGGAGCATTAATGTGTGTATGAGGAATCAAATTACAAAATATGACAAAACCGCAGAGCTCACAGATCAAAAGGGAACATGCTGCTATCAGGCTCTCTCAGTGTTACCAGGAGATCTTATCAGCATAAAAGCAAGAGGTTACAAAACCAATTTCACATTATTAACAGTCATACATATAACTTTTTTTTTTTAGCATGTCTCCTTAGACAACTGATACCAACACAAATCTAGTGCTGAAAAGAATCCACTGATTTACACAAGTCATAAGAGGGACACAGTCTTGTTACATAGCATTTAGCAGCCTTTGTACTGTTCTAGTGCTGTATTTTATGGACTCTCCACTATACAGAACAGTTCGGTTTTCTTCCATATTCATCTAAATATTAATTGTGTAATCCTCCAACATTTACGCTATAGCCACAGTACTTGCCATAAACCTCTGATCAGCTATATCTGCTGACCCTTTAGAGTCCGATTTCCCCATTCTAAAAGAAACTGTCCCAGCTAAAGTGTCAAATGATCCCTTGACAGCTTAATCTCATGGCACAACTCTCTGCAAATCCTTCTGGATCTCTGTGGCATTTGACACTGTAAATCCCAGACTCCTATTCAGTATGTTTCACCCCATCGGCCTTGAAAAAGGGTTGCACCACTAGCCACAGGATATGTAATGTATAAAAAACATAAATAACAGCAACATTCCAAAATGCAAATAAGTAGGGTTGTAAATCTAGCTCTAGTATTAGAGGGGTGTTCCGGTCAGGTGCACATGACATTGCTGCCTGTGATCGGCTGCACCCAGCACGTGAACGTTCAATGTACAGTGGGGATGAACGGGACTGCCAACGGGACAGGAGTGTCATGGAGGTAAGTATGCTTCTTTTTTTCTATATTTAATCATGCCCCATCAAGCAAACTGGCTTTTCAAAGTCTTGGCACATCCCTTTAACCCCTTCCTGACATTGGACGTATGCAAATGAACGTATGCATACGTCCTGGCGAGCCGCGCGCGATCGCGACATGGGACCAGCGGTAAATTACCGCTGGCTTCATGCCGCATCACCCCCGGCCGCGGGTGTTTAACCCCTTAACTCCAATGATCAATTAAGATCGTCGCAGCTAAGTCGCAGGCAGGAGGAGGGAGCCCCTTCTGTCTGCTCCTCGGCGCGCTGCTGCACGAGTGTGCAGCAACAATCTCCTACCAGACAGCCCCGGGAAGTGAAGATCACTTCCCGGGGTCGTCTGTGACGACACGATGCCCACAATGTATTATGGGTATCGTGACCGACAGTTGTCATGGCGACCAGTGCATAGCAACAGTGCTATGCACTGGCTTGCCTTATAACAGCAACCTTCAGAAGATCTGAATATTGCTGTTATAGATCCCCTGTGGGGAAAGTAAAAAGTGTAAAAAAATAAAAAAAAGTGAAAAAGAGTAAAACGCAAACAATAAAATAACAACACGTTCACCGCCCTTTTCCCCTTTACAGACGCCAAACGCCCCAAAAAAGATCAAAAATAAAGTACCCATGTTTGGTATTGCTGCGTGTGTAACGACCTGTCCTATAAATGTGTCATATTAATTAACCCGTACGGTGAACACTTAAAAAAAAAAAAATTAAAAAAACAATCAAAGAATTGCGATTTTTGTTCATCCCGCTGCACATAAAATGGAATAAAAAGCGATCAAAAACTCAACACCAAATTTGTACCAATTAAAACATCAGTTCATCTCGCAAAAAACAAGACCCAACACAGCTCCGTACACCGAAAAATAAAAAAGTTATGGCTCTCAGACTGCGACGATGCAAAAACGTGTTTTCCTTTTTGAAAAAAAGTGTTTTTGTGTAAAAGCAGTAAAACAAAGAAAAAAAAAATCCCAAATTTTTTATCACTGAATCGTATCGACCTCGAGGAAAGGGTTTGAAATTGACATTTAAAACCCCACATTTACCGCTGTAAAAAATAAAAATAAAAAACTACCAAAGGGTTTCTGTAATTTTTTTTAAAAATCCCACAAAAAAACCCTTTAAAAAAAAGTGAACAAAGCGTCATATGCCCCCCATAAAGGGGGAAAAAAAAAAAAATAAAAAAAAAAACACAACTCATCCCACCAAAAAAAAGCCCCCATTTTTTAAACAGCTCCGGGAAAACAAAAAATAAAAAACAAGGTTGTCAGAATAGGACAACATAAAGACCAAAGTTTTTATAGACCTATTTTTTATTTGTGTAAAAAATAATTTAAAAAAAAAAAAAAAAGATAAAAAATTTTTTATCATTGTAATTTTTAAAACCCACCACATAGTCAAGTTTTTCCTTTTTTTTTTCCCACCCCGAACATTTGGGATAATGGGAACCCAAAAAAAAAATGGCGGAATTCCCTATTTCCCCCCCCCCCCCCCCCCCATTTTCATAGACCAATGCTGAAAAAAAAATAAAGGAACAAAATTGCCCCAAAAAAGCACAATACAAACCCCCCAAAAGAAATCCCCCCCCAGGGGTGTTTTAATCCCCAAAAAGGGGCGACTTTTGGAAGGTTTTACCTTTCTGGTAATTTTTGGGGGGTTTCCCAAAAAACCCACATGGGGCCCCCCCAAAATCTGCTTTTCCCAAAAACCAAAAAAGCCTCCCTCCCTTTTTACCCCGTCATTTCGCCCCCCAAAAAAGTTTTACACCCACATGTAGGGGGTTGCCGAACTTGGGAAAAAATTTATTAAAAAAATTTGGGGGCCTTTTTTTTTTTTACAGGTCCTTGCAAAAATTAAAAAAATTTTTAGCTAAAATTGCAGTTTTTTGGAAAAAAATAACATTTTTAATTTTTTACACTTAAACACAAAAAAAAAAAAAAAAATTTTGAATCCCCCCCTTTAGGGTTTTATATACTAAATTTTCACCCCTGGATAAAATTTCCCTTTAAGGGTGATTTTTCCAATATGGGTTTTTTAAGGGTGTTTAATTTAAAATTTTAAAACCCTTTAAGGGCGTCGCAAACCTGAAATGGGCCCCAAATAAAATCGTAATGAAAATGAAAACCCCCAAGTTTTGGGAATGCACCTTTCCCATTTTTGGGCCTTTGGGTGAGCCAAACGGGCACAAAAGGGCCCAAAATATGGAATTTTCTCTGAAAATGGCAGAATCTTTTGGGGAAACAATAAAAAAAATTTTCATTTTCCCCAACCCCTCACCGGTTTTTTGTGAAAAAAGGATAAAAATTGAAAATCACAAAAAAATGAAATTTTTGAAAATTTTTCACCTCCACTTTGCTTTAAAATTTCCCGTGAAAACCTAATGGGTTTAAAAAAACTTCCCTAAAAAGCTTTTTGAATACTTTTAAGGGGGGGTAATTTTTTTCGAAGAAGTCATTTAAAGGGGGATCTAACTTTCAGACCAAAACAAAATCACTTAGAACTGGAAATGGTCCCCAAAAAAATGAATTTTTGCAAATTTTCTTTAAAATTTTCTACAAAAATTCTAAGCCCCCCAAAGACGGAAAAAAAAAGAAAAAAAAAAAAATTTCCAACCTACAAACCCTATGGGGGGGGTTGGGTTAGTTAAAACCCATTTAGTGGGGAAAAACCTTCTTAAAACACCAAAAATTTTTTAAGTTTGAAAAGGTAAAAATTTTTTAAAATTTTTCATGATTGAAATTTTTCAAAAAAAAAACAAGGACTTTTTGGACCAAAAAGCCCTTAAATATCTTAAAACACAATTTGTCACGAGAAAACAATCTCTGAATCCCATGGAAAGGTAAAAGGTCAAAAAGTTATTCTCCCCCGTACATTTAAAATGCCCGAATTTTAAAAAAAAGGGGCTCTGTCAGAGGCCCCAAAAAAGACAAAACCGGGGGTAAGGGGTTTTAAATAAAAGGCCTAGGTTTTTTTTTTTTTTTAAAAAAATTTTTAATTTTTCATTCTTTGGTTCCCTATTTTCCCCAAGGGAAAAAAATTTGGAAAAAATTTTCATTGATGTCAATGGGGGGTGGCAAAAAAAAAAAAAAAAACCCCCCAAAGAA
Organism: Phyllomedusa bahiana; assembly: GCA_025379985.1. Classification (NCBI taxonomy): domain Eukaryota; kingdom Metazoa; phylum Chordata; class Amphibia; order Anura; family Hylidae; genus Phyllomedusa; species Phyllomedusa bahiana. Next base: position 112,685 of record JAODAL010004714.1, read on the forward strand.
CAGGTGCAATATCCCCGACAAAGGCAAACTCTTTACCTAACTTCACCCGAAAAAAAGGGCCCCAAAATCCCCTATAGTTCCCCCAACCCAAAATTTTTGGAAAGTAAAGAGAGTAAAGTAAAAAAGGGCATAAAGGTTTTCACAATAGAAGGGCCCAAAAATGTTTGCTAAAGAAAGAAGGGGATTTCAAATAATTACCTTTTTAATACTCGAGAAAAACCGACCCTATCATTTTTCCACATAAACCACAAAAAAAACTTTTTAACCTTTGAGATAAAAAACCTAGGGGGAAAAATTGGGTGCGGCTACGGTGGGAAATTTTAAAAAAAAAAAAATACCAATAAAAAATTTCCCAAAGGGAGATATAAAGGGATTTTAAAGCCCCCAAGGCAGATATAGGCACTAAAAAAGTCCCCCCAACAGGGCGGGTTTGTTATAAATTACCCCTTGGGTTTACGGTTCCCCGGTTAAAGCAGGGGTTTTAAACAGGGTCCCCCAAGGGCAAAGGTAAAAGGGCAGGGAATAGGTCTTTTTTAGGCGGTATAAAGGTTTCCCCCAAAGGGAGGCTATAGGCAGGTATAGGTCCCCCCAGGCAGCATAGGCAAAAGGAAAATAGGGAAAATTAGGATGGGGGCCAAGGTATAGGTCATTAAAGGGCCCCCGGTAATAGGGTTGGCCCCCCCAGGCAGGTAAATTAAAGGCCCCCCCTAAAGGGGGTATAGGCCCCCCCAGGCCCGGTAATAGGGTTTCCCCCTAGGCAGGAAAAGGTTCCCCCCAAGGCAAAAGGCCCAAAATATGGGGGGGCCCCCCAGGGGAGGCTAAATAAGGCCCCCCCAGCAAACTAAAAGGAAAATTCCCCCCCAGGCAGGCTATAGGCAGTTAGGCCCCCAAAGGGAGGCTAAAGGCAGGGATAGGCCCCCCCAGGCAGGAAAAGGTAAAGGTTCATTAAAAGGCAGGAAAAGGCATTAAAGGCAGGTATAGGGTTCCCCCTAAAAAGGGAGTATAGGCCCCCTTTGGCAGGCTATAGCAGGGATAGGTCCCCTAGGGGAGGCCAAAAGGCAGGGATAGGCCCCCCCACCAGGGTATAGGCAAAGGGGATAGGTCCCCTTCCCAGGGAAAAGGGGGTATAGGCCCCTGGTATAAAGGGAGGTTTTACGGGTTTCCTTTAAAAAAGGCTGTAGGGAGGGTTTTAGGCAGGTTTTAGGCTTCCTATAAAAGGGACCTTGTTTGGGGAGGGGGTATAGGCAGGTATAAAAACCCAAAAGGGGAGCTGTTTTGGGAGGGTAAAAGGCCCCATAGGAAGGCGTAGGCAGGTAAAAAGGTCCAAATGGGTTAAGGGTGTTAAGGGAGTGGGTAAACCCCGGGGAACAGGTTTAATAAAAGGTAGCCCCGGAGTTTTGGGGAGGTATAGGTCCTAAAAGGTAAAGGGTGGGGAAAGGGGGACCCCCCAAAAAGGGAGGTAAAAAGGCCCCCCAAGTAAGGGGGAAAAGGGACCCGGATAAAAGGGATGGGAATAAAAAAGGGCCCAATATTTGGTTTGGCTTGGTTTTGACGGGCAAATGGCCTTAAAACCCCGGAGGCAATAAGGGGGCATGGTTTTTAAAAAAAAAAAAAAAAAAACCCCTTTCCTGGGGCCCGCTTTCTTCCTCCCTCGCCCTACGCCTCCCGGGCGATCCTCCGGGCTTCCAAGGCACAGGCGGTTTTAATTTTCATCAGGGCCCCGCAGCAGCGGGATTACACACCCGCCTTGCCGGGAAACCCCCCGGACAGCCCGAGTTTTGTGGCCGCCCGATCCACTGCGAGCAGGGAGCGCTCGCCCCCTCTGCGCCGCAGTGGTAACTTCACCCCTTTTGCGCCCGGAGGGGTCGCTACAGGGGAGGAGATCGCTTTTACAAAAACCTGGGCCATCCCAAGCCCCAGGCGTTTCAAGTTTTCAGGGCCTTTTCAACTATATGCCTCCCCTAAAGGGGTCCATATAACGAAGCGTCCCTGCTGCACTCAGCCATCGCAGCGCCCCCGGGGCCAAAAGGACCGAAAATTTTAAACCCCAGTGAGGGGTTTTTAACACATTTTTTTGTGCTGAAAAAAAATCGGGTTTAAAATCGAGTATATAAAAGTAAAAATAAAAAATTTAAAAACAACAAATCAATTTTTCATATTGGAAAAGAGATTGTGACAGTGTATGGCTAGAAGCTACAAAGTGACCGCAGTACCCACCAACTATAAAAACGTAATATTAACAAAAATACCCTCCCCAAAGGAAAAAACCATGAAGCCCCCCCCCAAAAACAATAAGGTGGGAAAAGGGAAAACCAAACCCAAAAAATTTCCCCCAAAAAACAGACCTTTACCTAGTGCTGAAATTTACAAAAAGGTTTAAACGGGCCCCGCTGCCCATTCAAAAGTTTGGGGACAACAAGGGGGAAACAGCACCGAAAAAAGCTCACCAACAAGGGGGAAAAAAAGCAGCAGTGCCCAAAATTTAAACCAATTTTTCCCAACCCCCAAAACTACCTTGGTTTTGGGGGGAATTTCAAAAACGGGAAGAACGGGACCCGGTTTAGTTTTTAAACGACTGGTTTTGGGGGCCCCGGTTTAAACAATCCTGCAAACAGGTGATAAATGCAGGAAGGCCCGACACATTCTTTATTCAGTTTTCCTTCATTTTACTACCCCCCCAAAACCCCACGAACCCGAACCCCCCCATGCCCAAAAAAACTTTTAAAAACTGGCATAACAGACCTGACTAGGGAACCACTTTCCCACCTTAAAATGGCCCACCCAACTTGGGAAAAACAAGTAACTGCTCATTCTTTAACCAAGAACCCAATTAAGTTTGGGGGAACCCCCTATCACCCAAAATTGAAAGAAACCCTTTCAGGCAGGCCCTCACTCTCTGTACTGTTTTTTGTTTCAGTAAATTTCTAACCCCGTGTTCCCAAATTTTTTTCAGAATTTTTCTTCCAGTATATAAAAGATAAATAAAAATCAAATGGGGGTTCCCCGAATCAGCTTGGGGCAGAGGCTTAATTTTGGGGTGGGGAATAAAAGGAGAGGAAAGGCCCCCTAAAGCACTTAACCCCTTTAACCACCGGCCCCCCCCCCGCCCTTTTGGGCTTTAAAACCCCCTTTATCCCCCTCCACCTTCTGCGAGCACTGGTAGGGAGAAAATCTCCGTAACCCGGTGCTTTAACCCTTTAATTGCGGCGGTGCGTTTCCGCAATCAAAGGTTCCCCTGCTCTGTCGGGTGTCAAACACCCCGATAACCCACAGAGCCCGGGAACACGCACTCAGCCCGGGGGCCTAGAGTAACCCCGGGCTGTCTGTGAACAACCCATGACCAGACACACTGTTCGCCTGATCACCCCCTGTGTTAAACTGACACAGAGAAACTGTTTTAGCTAATGAATATGCGAATACATTACTAAGTGTAAAAAAATTTTTTAAAAAAAAATTGCAATTATTTATAATGAACTTAAACATTCCCCCCTAAAGTAAAAATCCGAATAAAACGAGCCTCATCCAACTGCGGGGATTGAAAAAATAAAAAAAATTTCAACCTTTTAAACGCAAGGAGGGGAAAAACTAAAAATTTTTTCGGGCATTAACTACTTTTCCCCGCGTTTGGGTTAAGGAAAACCCTGATCAACCTTTTATGCCCTTTCCCATAACCCCAAGAAGTAAAAGGGGAAAAAGATGTGCATGGGCACTGCAACATCTCCATTTATTTTCCACCAAGATGCAGAGGGACCCCCCCATTCTATTATAGTAGGGTTTCAGAAAGTGGGACATTCATTTATTCTGTTAAAATGTCAAACATCTAGGATGGGAATAACTCTGTAAATACATGGACAACAGCTGTGACGCTAGCTTCCATTTTCCTTTAAAAAACAGACAAAAATAACAAAAGCAAAAAGATCATAAATTTGGAGAAGGAGGTTTAATAATGTAGGAGATAAAAAGTTGTCGTCCAGAAATACCTTTTCCTTTTGGGCGCCATGACAAAATTTCCCTTTATTAAGCTCAGGATGAACTGAAGCATCTAGAAAATATTTCCAAAAAACACAACAGATTAAATGAGTATTACCACCTGACCCCTTTTAAAAAATTAGGGAAAGGAATAAAATTAAATACCAAAAAACATTTCTGTTCTGATTTAGCTTCCCTTTATAGAGCAGTTCTCATCTCAAATTTATACAAATATTTCCAGCTCCGAACACCTCCTGCCACAGCCCCCGGCCAACCAAGTTGTTCACTCCCTTATGTGTCTTATCAGCAGCACAGGAGCTTGTTTAAATCTTTCTTACTGATAAACTTTAACGCTCTAAAGAGCTGTGTCCTTCTGCCCTGCTGTTATACCACTCCATCACCAATGTATTGTAAGGCCGTGTTCACACGGCTTATTCAAGACAGAATTGCGAGCCGGATTGCGCTCGCAATTCCGGCTTGAATAAGGGGCGGGGCGTGGCCCGCCGGCCCCATAGACATCCATTATCCACAGCGCTTATTGCGCCTGGATAATGTGCATGTCAGTTTCTCCCCGCCCGGCGGGGAGGAGCAACGGAATCCACTGTTCTCTATGAGAACGGTGGATTACCGTAATTACTGCGACGGATTGGCGCCGTACTGCAGCGCAAATCCGGCGCGCAGTATGGCGCCAATCCGCGCCAAAATAAGCCGTGTGAATGACCCCTAAGAGGACCAGCTAGAAATAGCAAAGCTGATATGGCAATCACTGCTGTAGAACACCCCACAACCTGCACAGAGGTGGAAGCTTGAAGCTGGCTTTGAAGATTCGGCTCTGTTAAACAGCTTGACTGAAAAACCCCTTGAAGTACAGTACAGTAAAGGCTTTGATATTGTAAAGCAGATTTCATTATCAAACCAAATCTGAAGAAAAACCTTAGTTCTACATATAGTGTGTATAGATATATAGTTATGGGTTGAATAAAGATATAAATCCTAAATACACGTCCAAACCTCAGCTGATCCAGAGAAAAGCAAAAAACTCATAATAGTATAACTGCAATGTGTCAAAGTGGACAAAAAAAAAACCAAACACAAAAAAAACCCTCCATGGCCTGACAATCGTCAACAGGTTAAAATAGCGTGGGGCCTTATGCATTCTTTCCAAAAAATATAAAGTACATTAATTTTCACTGACACACACCTTTTCATTCAAACAGTTTTCTGTATTTTCACGACTATAAAAATTGTAGATTCACACTGAAGGCATCAAAACTATGAATTAACAAATGTGGAATTATATACTTAACAAAAAAAGTGTGAAACAACTGAAAATATGTCTTATTCTAGGTTCTTCAAAGTAGCCACCTTTTGCTTGGATTACTGCTTTGCACACTCTTGGCATTCTAATGATTAGCTTCAATGGTTTTCACTTCCCAGGTGTGCCCTGTCAGGTTTAATAAGTGGGATTTCTTGCCTTATAAATGGGGTTGGGACCATCAGTTGGGTTGTTCAGAAGTCAGTGGGTAACACGGCTGATAGTCCTACTGAATGGACTGTTAGAATTTCTATTATGGCAAGAAAAAAAAGCAGCTAAGTAAAGAAAAACTAGTGGCCATAAGAAATGAAGGTCAGTCAGTCCGAAAAATGAGCAAAAGGTGGCTACTTTGAAGAACCTAGAATCATATTTTCAGTTGTTTCACACTTTTTTGTTAAGTATATAATTCCACGTGTTCATTCATAGTTTTGATGCCTTAAGTGTGAATCTACAATTTTTATAGTCGTGAAAATACAGAAAACTGTTGGAATGAGAAGGTGTGTCCAAACTTTTGGTCTGTACTGTGTGTGTGTGTGTGTATTATATATATATATATATATATATATATATATACATACACATAAACATAAATACACACCCCACACACACACACACACACACTGCTACAAACATAAAACAAATGAAAACATTACAACCAACGGAATATGCTACAAGGCTTGTGATCCCCCTTCTAGTAATCAGTTGGGGGGGCCTTGTGGATGGGCATTAGATATTTTGCAAGATAACTCCTTTCATGTGAGCTATGGAGGACTGATGTGTCAACTATACTGATTTAAATCAAATACCTACGTGATCAGTCACACTTCCAGGACAATACTTCTCCAATTTTAATGCTATTATTAGTACTTAAAAAAATCAATACCACAGAACCTGGAGCTACTCATGTGTGATTATCTTGGTTATGCTTTGCAGTTGCTGGTACCAGAACGGATTATAACTTACCTTTGATAGAAGCTTCTGCTGTTGACTGTGTCTTCTTCGGAGTGAAGATACTTCTTTCCAGAGAGCTTCGTTTTCTCTAGAAACAAACATTTCTTTAACACACAAGTCAAAGTAAAATAAAAGTATCTACTAAAACTTACAGGGTAATACTACATTCTGTAAGCCAACAAATTCTTAGAAAAAAACAAAAGATAAACCCAAAACTGTGTTACTTAAGATTATGTGTCACCAATCCTGATAGCAGCCAGTAGATATAGTTTAGGGGGGACTTTAACAGGCTACATTTATCAGTTTCTAACGCTTTATAATGTTCCATGTACACCTATGAGGGAAATCATCCGATGGCTGATTATGCCATATGGGGTGGAGGATAATCAGATTCATGGCACAAAAGTGAATTTGTATGAGTAAGTTCAGCATACACAAATTCACAGAATGGGCTTGTTGATTATATGCATGCCACATACTTTATCAGGAGTTTTTCAACTAAAACATGGGTAACAAATTTTTTTTTTATTTTTTCCACATTCACTGTACTTGTTACAGTTCGGGTCATTATGGACACAGCTATACCTAATGGGCCTCATTAATTAAAACAGTTTTAACGCAAGACTGTCTTAGTTGCTCAAAGCAACCACTCGGCTTCAATTTTTCCAGAGCAGTAAAGAGGGGAAAAAAAAAAAAAAAAGAAAAGCTGAGCTCTGAGTGGTTGCTACAGGCAACAAGGACAGTCTTACGCTTAGACAGTTTTTATACATGAGGCCCATTAGGTTTTGTACCATTTTCTTTTACACAGTAAAGCAGTGGGTGAAGGGAGAAATGTGATTTTTGGCAGGATTTTTAAAACATCAGTATATTAAACATTTTTCACATTATTTTTTTTAGTTTACTAGAGAACGTGATTCGGAGATCACTAGGTTGCTAATAAAACACACTTTAATACTTCAACACCGTAGTGTAATATGTCTGTCAGCCTCTGAAAAAAGTGAACAGATGTACTAAAAATTTTAGGCCTCCAGCTGCCCCGATAATCTGTCGGGAACCTTTTCCCTCTGACTAACCGCTTAGAGGCAGAAGTTGCTACTGATCGGGACATCTAAGGGGGAGTCCACACGGCGTCTTTGGGGCGCATAGCGTCGTGTACTGTACATAGACATGCCACTTTTTTCTCCCGGCGCGTAATAAGCGTTGGGGAAACCGGCAGGTAATCATAGCTTTCAATAACAGCTATGAATTACCCTATTTGCGAGGCGTACTTCGGGCTTATTGCAGTGAAATTACATGTCAAAATACGCCCCGCAAAGACGCCGTTTGAACAAACCTTAAGAGGTTAAACTGGCTGGCTACGTGTATAAGCATTTTATGCTCAATATCATACTGTACACTACTGGCCTAAAGTTTTGAAAAAGTCAAATGTTCTGGTTTTTTTACATTAATACAAGTCTTGTAGAGTAAATTATGACAAATGGGTCAACGGTTCAGAAGTTAACACAAAAATATGAATTGTTAAATCACAGCTATAAATGGTCTGAATTTCTGATTTTAACCAAAGGGCTTTTTTGTCACAATTTTTGGACATTAGTTTAAAACGATCTGGTACTATATAATCAGTGTTGAAACAGACTGAATTGCAGCACCCTCTTGGGCAGGATTTGGACAGTTTACTCTTCAGAACACAGCACATTTCTATCATAATGGCCAAAATGTTGTTAATGTTGTAGCAGTTTAAATAATAAAAAAAAACAACAAACACGTTTTTATAGTGTAAAACTATCTTCTAATGGCCATAACGTTTTAATTTTTCCACATATAGAGTTGAGCAACGTCCATTTCCTGGACAAACCAACGTTTTCATTGGTACCACTTTGGCATTTATATGTCTTTTTAATCACTCTTTATTCTATGTGCAGCCGGATAAACAAAAATTGCAATTCTGTCATTGTTTTTTTTAATTATTTTTTTACGGCGTTCACCATATGGGTAAAGTAACATGACAGATTTATAAAATCGGTCATTGTGCAGGCACCGATACCAAAGTGTGCACTTTTTTATTTTGGATAATAATTGGGGCAAAACCTGGAACCCGGCAATTTCGTTGCTGGGTTTCCGATGGAGGACAGAGGGTGCTTTCTCCCTCTGTCATAACTCCTTAGCTGCTGCGATCGCAATTTGTGGCAGCTAAGAGGTTAAACCGCCGGGAACGGCGTTATCTCCAGCCCCGACGACAAGTGCAGGAGCCCGGCTGTCAATCACCGCTGGGCTCCCGCAGCAATCGTGTGGGCACAGCTCTTGTGATGGCACAATCTCCATGACGTTCCTGGACATGATGGTGCAGTAAAGGGCTTTGCACCACGACATACAGGAACTTCAAGGATTGTTAAAGAATCAAATTTCTAGATTTAATTTGTTGCAACAATCCATTATTTTAAAAAAATAAAATACATTATTTGTAAAAATTGTGCTATTGTAAAACCTCTGATCAACAGCGAATGTCTCTCATACAGCAGTGTTACTTAACATTGCATAATGCATACATATGTCAGAGATCCTGGGGTACTGCAATCTGCATCCCAAGGTTTTAAATTGAAAGTGCAAATTTAAGATCTGCATAGTTGGAAAAAAAAACAAAAAAAACAAACAAGTAGTGAGATCACTTATTTGATGAGAAAGTTGCTCAGATTCCCTGACAGCTAAAACGCAGTTAGGCCCTGCGGAAATGGGATAATCTGCAAAAAAAAAAAAAAAAAAAAAAATGCTGCCACACTTTAAAATCCACACCTTTTTGTACAGACTGTAGATATGGATTCCACACTAAAAGGCATATTTTTGAGAACTGTGATTCTCTCAGGAAATTAGCTGGGGTCGTCGTTATGAGATAGGAAATAGATTGACATGGTGGCATAAACTTTTAAATAAGAAAATCATTGCTATCTATATCTGTTGCCTAGGCTATTTTTTTATCCTCAATGATTCTGCCGTTTCTAACCCCTTCCCTAAATTTGACATAAGTTTACATCAAAGTTGGGTAGAAATTAACACAAAATGACAAATATATGTCATGGACATGGTGGGGACTCAAAAATAGATTGAATTTCTGTGAAACATCTAGAGGATTAATAAACTTCCTAAATGCTGTATATATATACGGTAATTTGCCAGAACCCCTTCCTGAACAGGGGTGAAGCACAATTTGTTTTAAGGGTCTAGCTAACAGGTGTCAAACACAAGGCCCGCGGGCCGAATCCAGCCCGTTGCCTTGTGTTATGCGGCCCGACACTTGTTGTTGAGCTGTGCTCCGCAGCGGCTGCTTCTCTCAGTGATACAGGAGCAGACAGCACGGGCAGCACAGCTCAGTGAGCTCAGGGGGCGAGGCCGGCAGCTCCATGCACAGTAGAAGACCAGACTGCCTGGCTCCGCCTGCTCAGTACTCCGGCCCCGCCCCCTGCAGGCCTGGCAGGACACTGAACAGAAGAGCTTCCTGCCTATGCAAGATGATACCTGTTCCTGAGGAGGACCAATCACTGAGGCTGGTAAGTGGCCTGTACCTCCCCACCAGGTCCTGTCAGATAACCCCCTACCCCCACCTCTTACCAGTTAGCCTGCCTCCCCCCTGGGTCCCTCTGGCCGCTCCACCCCCTGGCCCCCTGCCTCTACTCCCTGGCCCCCCTATCCCCCCCGGGGCCTCCACCCCCTGGCCCGCCTCTGGGCCTCACCTTCTTCCCGATTACCATCAAAGGGCTGATTGTAACAGGAATACTGTACAAATGATACTACTCCTTTATAGCTCTCTTAACTGTTAGGCCCCGTTCACACGGCTTATTGCCGGTGTAATTGCGGGGACGGATTACGCCCCGCGATTACGCCGGCAGTGGGTTGGGGGGCCAGCATAGACTGTCATTATCTACGGCGCGTACGCGCCGTAAATAATTGAGAACTGTGTATTATCGTAGTTACTGGGACGGATTGGAGCCTTACTGCAGCGCAAATACGGCGCGCAGTACGGCTGCAATCAGTCCCAGAATAAGCCGTGTGAACGAGGCCTTAAGGAGAAGTTGCATTTACACAGTTCTAAAATTAGGTCGGCCCTTTAAGGTACGCCGTGAGGCCGATGTGGCCCCCGGAGAAAACGAGTTTGACACCCCTGGTCTAGCTCCTGTGCAATAGGCCTGCCACTCACCTCCTCATATTCTCCAGCTTTGAATCCATACTGCTCTGCACATCTTTCAGCTCTTGCAACTCTGTAACTACTTTATGCAGATCGTCATGTGTAAGATGAGGCTCTTCCAACTTCACTGTAGACATCTGTAATGCAAACAAGTCACAATCTGTTAATTTACTGACCATGTATTGATGCTTGACATTATAGAAAATATGCTGCAGGTTATACGGCGAGAGACACAAAAATAAATCTAAAATCAATAAAATAAGAACTTTAAGGCTACATCTACACAGCACTGGTTTAATGTCAGACTGTAAATCATTCCCATGGACCTCAATAAAAAATCCAAGCTATAATCTGAACAGCTCGGATTTTCAGAGATCAGATTTGAAATCTGAAATCGGTTTAAAAGTAAAAAAAAAAAAAAAAAAACCCAAACATAGAACATGTTCTATAATCTGTCGTTTTTCACTTGAAAACAGTGGATTATACTCCACTGTACTGTTCAATGTTAATGGGCCAGCAGGGAACCGAAAACAAACTAAGATCCATGCAAAAAAGGCAAAAATCGAACAGAATCTGACGGTATTTTACAATTGCTGTGTAGATGTGGCTGAAGGGGTTTCTTAAAAAAAGTCTGTCTCCCATTTTTCCCCCCCCTTTTTCCAGTTACTTTTTTTCTAGACCAGTTTGTTACAGTACAGGGAATGTGTCTGATGTTGTGAATTCAAGTATTAATGTCTCAAAGTACACTTTACAGTAGCTTAAATGGGAATTGGAGACGCTCATTAAAACAATTGTCTTCTAGGAGTTTAGTCAGGGGAATGCATTTCCAGTTGATGCTTAGTCGTTCTCCTCAATAGTGGGTCCAGATGAGGCACCACCTTCCCCTGGGAAGATGCCGGGCATTCTTCCTGTCATGCCCCCAGCACTTTGGTAAAGCTTGGTGATGATGGGGTTGCAGACCAATTCCAGTTCCTTCCGTTGATGCTCAAACTTGTCCTTCTTTGCAGCCTGGTTCTTCTCCAGCCAAGAGATAATCATGTTGCATTTATCCAGGATCTTCTGCTTGTCCTCATTGCTCATTGTCTTCCTTGCCGAGACATCCTTTATCATTTGCGATTGTGATCTTGTTTTCTTTGCCAGCGCTCTCGTCCACTACAGACACGTTCATAGTACCACTGGCATCAATGTTGAATGTGACCTCGATCTGAGGAACACCATAAGGAGCTGGAGGAATGCCAGTCAGCTCGAACTTGCCCAGCAGGTTATTGTCCTTAGTCATAGCTCTCTTACCTTCATTTACCTGAATCAAGACACCGGCTGGTTGTCAAGAGTAGGTGGTGAAGGTCTGCATCTGCTTTGTAGAAATAGCCGTGTTATACTTGATCCAGACAGTCATGACTCCACCAGCTGTCACAATAGCCAGAGACAGAGGGGTGCCATTAGGCCGCAGCAGGTCCTACATGTTCTCAGATTTGTCTCCAGACAAGATAGCAGCTTGCACAGCGGCAACATAGGCCATCTGGGATTATGCTCTTGTTCGATTCTTGTCCATTAAAAAAGTCCTGAAGCAGTTTCTGGATCTTTGGGATACGTATGAAGCCCGAGGTCATGGATTTGAGACTTGTCCAGCTAGGCGTCACGGAGAGCCTTTTCTACCGGATCCAGGATTCCTCTGAAAAGACCAGCATTCACTTCTTCAAGGAGAGCTCTGGTGATGGAAGTGTAGAAGTCGATGCCCTCATGCAGAGTCTTTTACCTCATTTTGATGGTAGCCTCACCAAGACACCAAGACAACCCCACAGAGCATAAGGACATCATCAAGTGGAGTTCTCTGCTCAGAAGTCAATTTTATGTGCTAGAACAGCATGGTGAGTCTGGCAACTCCATGCATTACATAGCGGCTGTTAGATGTCCTCCACAAAAACTATTCACCGATTAGTAATCTGTAATTAAAATGTAACTTTGAATGACATATATATTTTTTTTTTTGGAGGGGGGGGGGATATTTTCTTTTTAAATTATGTCTTATTAACAGTATTCTTCAGAGTGGCCACAGCACCACAATAGGACACTAGGCAAATTGCCACAAAAGCTCAAGTGTCATCCAAATGATGCAGGGTGAGCACATGAGATTAAGTAAGGATTGGTTGCTCACGGTCCTCACATGTTGTGATACAGGATACAATTTTTTCAGCGATTTATATCTGCAAGCCTAAGACTGTTGTGGGGTCTGTATAGGGAGTACAAGGGATAGCTCTGCAGTGGGTATGGACAGTACCCCTTTACATTTTTCAGTCTTTCATTGCAGCCATTTGGTAAGATTCAAAAAGTTCATTTTTTCGCTCATTAATGTACACCTCCCCATCTTGAAAGAAAAAAAAAAAAAAAAAAAAAACAGAAATGTGGATATTTTTGCAAATGTATTAAAAAAGAAAAACTGTAATGTAACATGTTCTTAAGTATTAAGACCCTTTAGCTCAGTATTGAGTAGAAGCACCATTTGAAGCACCATTTCACACCTGGATTTGGGGATCCTCTGCCATTCTTCCTTGCAGATCCTCTCCAGTTCCCTCAGGTTGGATGGTGAACGTTGGTGCACAGACATTTTCAAGTCTCTCCAGAGATGCTCAATTGGGTTAGGTCAGGGCTCCGACTGTGTCAGTCAAGAATGGGCACAGAGTTGTTCTGAAGCCTCTGCTTTGTTATTTTAGCTGTGTGCTTAGGGTCATTGTCTTGTTGGAAGAAGAACCTTCGGCCCAGTCTGAGGTCCAGAGCGTCTTTAAGAGGTTTTCATTCAGGACATCTCTGTACTTGGCCGCATTCATCTTTTCTTCAATTACAACCAGTCGTCCTGTCCCTACAGCTGAAAAACACCCCCACCATGTTTCACTGTTGGGATTGTATTGGGCATTTGATGAGCAATGCTTGGTTTTCTCCACATATACCGCTTAGAATTAACACCAAAAAGTTCAATCTTCGTCTCATCAGACCAGAGAATCTTATTTCTCGTGGTCTGGGAGTCCTTCATGTGTTTTTTTTGCAAACTGTCTACGGCTTTCATATGTCTTGCACTGAGGAGAGGCTTCCGTCAGCCGCACTTTGCCATAAAGCCCCGACTGGTGGAGGCTGCAGCAATAGTTGACTTTGTGGAACTTTCTCCCATCTCCCTACTGCATCTCTGGAGCTCAGCCACAGTGATCTTAGGGTTCTTCTTTACCTCTCTCACCAAGGCTCTTCTTGCACGATTGCTTGGTTTGGCTGGACGGCCAAGTCGAGGAAGAGTTGTGCTCATCCAAAACTTCTTCCATTTAATGATTATGGAGGCCACTGTGCTCTTAGGAACCTTGAGTGCTGCAGAAATTCTTTGGTAACCTTGGCCAGATCTGTGCCTCGCCACAATTCTGTCTCTGAGCTCCTTGGGCAGTTCCTTAGACTTCATGATTCTCATGTGCTCTGACATGCACTGTGAGGTCTTATATATACAGTCGTGTGCCTTTCCTAATCAAGCCCAATCAGTTTATTTAAACACAGCTGGACTCCAATGAAGGAGTAGAACCACCTCAAGGAGGAGCAGAAGGAAATGGACAGCATGCGAGTTAAATATGAGTGTCACAGCAAATGGTCTGAATACTTATGTTCATGTAATATTTCAGTTTTTCTTGTTTAATAAATTAGCAAAAATATCCATTTGTTTTTTTTTTCCTTTCAAGATGGGGGGGGGGGGGTGCAGAGTGTACATTAATGAGCAAAACAAATGAACTTTTCAATCTTACCAAAGGACTGCAATGAAAGAAAGAGGGAAAAATGTAAAGGGGTCTGAATACTTTCCGTACCCACTGTATAAGGGGCCACCATTGTCTGGGCGTTTACTCAGTGATCCATATTTATAGGAACCTGCAAGAGAGAGTTCCAGCATATACACGGCCTACACTTCTCTAGCTTTATACAGCGAATGCTTAAGAGACACCAGGGACGACTACTAAAGAAATGAAAATGAACACGAGTCAATATGCAACCTGATGAATCTGAGGATATCTAACCGTGAGTAACCAATCCTTACTTACTCTTATGTGTGTTCACCATGCATCATTTAGATGACAAGCTTTTGTGGCATTTTGCCTAGGTTACTATTGTGGTGCTGTGGCCACTCTGGAGAATACCATTAATAAGACATTCTTTGGGAAAACAATTTTTAAATCATTAAAGGGGTTTTGCCACCATGTAATGTTGACGTGGGAACCTCCAAAGTGGGTATTTTATCACTTTTCTAAATATGTGATTAAAAAAAGTGAAAACTCTGAGAGCTACAGCATTTCTCAACCCCCCCTTGGTTACCACAAAGCTTCCCCTAGTCACGACCCAGGAGCTGAAAGGCCACGCTTGTGTGAATCACTTCTTATCTGATGACAGGCAGAATGAATGGTCTTTTAAGGCACCGGGTAGCAATATGTTTTCTTTTGTATACAGAATAACTAGCTGTAGTGTTATTAGATCCCTGCTTTATCTGATGAAGAAGCTTTCAATGTGCTGTTTAGAATAGGTGTTCTCTTTTGTATACAGAATTCACAAGTTATAGTTTGATTATTTGAGTGAACATGTCACAGGATCCCCTTATGCAGGCTCTGTGCTCTGGCTGTGTGTGTCTGTGTGCGTCTCTGTCAGCTCCATGATTTGTTTACATTATATAAGCTGCTTAGCAGATAAGGTTTCTCCTGACAGTGCAGTGTATGAGCCTGTGTCTTGCTGTATTGAATCCACTGTTGTACTGTTTATTAGTTCACTTAAAGGGGTTGTCTCGCTACAATGATTGGGTTTTAATTAAAAGATCTTTAAAAAACAAGCAGCTTGCAATATATGTTCATTACAAATGTCCTACGATTTTGAGCTAGCCCTGTTCATAGGAGTGCATCAGCTTCTCAAATCTCTATAGCAGCCGACCTGTTGATCCTTATCTTACTGGCTGTCAGGTCTGAATGACTCATCACCTTTGAAGACAGGTCGGAGCAGAGAGCCCCTCCCGCACAGAATGCTTCTGTAGTGCAGGGAGGGGGGAGGGAGGACTCTGGCGTCTGTGTCCGTGCTGCCTGGATTAACCCTGTGTGTGCCTGCTTCCTCCTGCTCTCTACACAGATTGAGCAGAGATTAGGCTGATCAATAGATGTGACAGCAGTGACCCTGTTTGTTACTATAATCATGATGTCTGTGGAGCTGTAACTATAATAATACTACACAGATTGTGAACAGTTCATGCTGTGCTGTACTAGGGACACATCCTGAGTAACACTTTGCAGCTTCCCTGCCTCTGTTCTGAGAGGGTTTGTTTGTTGTTGCTGGAGATGTGGAGATATGTAAGCTAAGCAGAGGGTATAGGAACACTTGCAGCCCCTCTGTTCTGCTATTAGCAATCATAGACCTCTCTAGGCAGGCACACACAGGGTTAACTCTGGCAGCAATCCCCCTGCTGTATCGAAGTTACGGGCGGATAGCTGCCTGTGTGCTGAGGGGAGGGGGGAAGAGGGAGGGGGGGGGAAAGAGGCAGAGAAGCTAGCACGCCCCTCAATTCAACTCCCATTCACAGACAGAGGCTGAAAGCTATTAATGAGACAACTCCTTTAAGTTTTGAGACGCTCCCTTTGGATTCCTCACTCCCCCCTCCCCTTTCCCTCTCTCCACTGCAGCTTCATGACTCAGCGTGATTTGTTTACATCTTGCTCTCATGCTGAATGGAGGTCAGTACTTGGTCTGGTGGCAAATCCCCTTTAAACGTTATATTTTAACTACAGATTATTTATCAGTGAATTGAAAGATGAATTTAGTTACTAGGGTACAGTTAATTAGTGCATGATTCAGCAGCAGAAGACTGGATCTATTTTAGGAATGGAACACGCTAGAATTTACACTTGATGACATGTCAGATTGAGAGGTCTGTGGCTTTCAACACCTCACTAGTAAACATGTCAGCCTATACTTATGCCTGTTTATTTTGCAATTTTTGGAGATGCTGACCCTTTTTGGATTGTGCGCGTGGGGGAATGGGCTGCCTCTATGTTGGTCTTGCTCTCATCCATCCACTTAAGCGGTTAATCTGAACATACAGTCATATGAAAAAGTTTGGGCACCCCTATTAATCTAAATAATTTTTAGTTCTAAATATTTGGGTGTTTGCAACAGCCATTTCAATTTGATATATCTTAACAAATAATGCCATTTTGTGTTATAAATAAACCTCTTTCATCGGGAAATATTACTGTGTCCACAGTTTTTAGATATTTAAATTGAAAGGGCTGTTGAAAAACCCCCAAAATTTAGAACTAAAATGTTTAAGATAATGGGGGTGCCCAAACTTTTTCTATGATGTAATATGGTCAGTTCCCTCAGGGCCTAAAGGGGTTTTGTCTCACTCCCAGGAATGTTTTTATGTTAAAGACTTGCAAAAAACAATCATTTGAAATATGTGTCCATTAACGTGTCTACCTTTTCCCTTGATATCCCCTTTGTAGGGCACCAGTCCTCGGGGTCAATAAGCTAAGACTGTTCAATCTCCCCTTGGGCCATGCTGGTTGGTAGTTACGCCCTGGTGTCCGGCAGCCCATCCTGCGGGCCCAGTAAACACCAAATTCAAAAACAACAAGAGAAAAAGGATGAGTAAGAAAAATCCATGTATAAGAAAAAACCCCTTTAAGGGATAGAGGGCCAAAAGGTCACGAAAGAGGCAAATTGTTTTTTTGCCTGGGAACGTACTTGAAACATCAAAACACAAAAACAGCACACTTCCCAAACGCTAAGGGGTTTTCACATGGGTTTTGGGGGATCTTTTTTAGATGCAGCGGATCCATGTTTCGGACCCAAAAACATCTAATAATGTGAAGGGATTTACATTGTTTTTAATGTAAAACAAGCATCAGCGTTTAGACGAGTGATCGTTTTACTTGCGTCTTTCGGCTCTGTTCAAAGAATTGACATGTAAAATTTTTTAAAACCCCTTGATGCAGTAACCCTTATTTAAAATATAGGGTGTTTTTTGCGCAGTAAAAATGATCCAAACCGCCCTTTGTGTTGGGGGGTATTTTTGGATGCGATTTACGACGTTTTGAAACTTTTTTCGGGTCCAAAATCTGTATGAAAATTCCCCAAGGCTTGTCCCCACGGCATGGGTTTGCAGCCGGGTTTTGGTTTTGAAAACCGTCTGCAAACCAGCTGACAAACTTCAAAATGGGCCGCTATGGAAAACCCGCGCAGCAGTTCCCACTGCACAGGTTTTCCGCCCCCGGGGGAGTTTTTCTGGTGGGAAAAAAACATGTCAAAGGGAGGGCTTTCTCCTTTAAAGCAGGAAAAGCTGCCCCCTGCAGGTGGGGGCCGGCCTAAGAGCCACCCCTGGGTACATGAAATTTTTTTTAAAGAGGGCTTTTTCTGCTTTATGTAAAAAATTTTAAAAAATCTGAGATTTTTTGGGAGAAACATTGTTGAGAAAAAACATGAGGCTCCATTCAAAATTTCCCAAGAGGGCCCTGGGTTTAGATAAAGCCTACTTAATACAATCTCTTTTGATCCCCAAGCCCTTTTTAAGGGGGCAAATCTCACGGGCAAATGCCAAAATCAACCAAGGGCCCATGGCCTTAAAAATTTTTGGGCCCCCGTTTTTTTGCCGGGATTTGAAAAAGTTGCATTTTTTCGCAAAATTTTTAAACAGATGGTAAAAAATTTGTGCTGTCTAGACTACAGCACAGATTTGTTATTGCTGTCTACACAGCACAGGGTACCAGCAGATTCAAGTTACTGAAACATGTAATGTGCTAAGGCATGAGGGTCCTCGTTATATAATGTTCTCATTAAAAACAGCCTAAATGGATGGAGGGGGGCCCCAAGCCCAAAAATACCCCTGTCTTTTCCCCTAGGGCACAAACCCCCCAAAAAATTTTTAAAATGGTCGAAACCTTTTCCTACTTTCCAACCCCACTTTTAATCTATAAATCGCGGGGGACTTCAACGCGGTGCTCTCCCCTACCTGGAAAAGGTCATCTTCCACTACCGAAATTTAACCCGTGCCAGGGAAAAGCTTTAAACATAAATGCACCCAACTCCCTTTATGGGCCCCCGGGAGGAATAAAAAACTTTTAGATGACATGTTTTAACCTTTTCTCGCTTTTTAAAATACATTTTTAAACTATTGATTTTCTTCTTAATCTCTAAATTCACTTTTCCAAAAAGGGTTAGTTAAACCCCACATCACTACCAAAAACTTCAGATCAGGGCCAAAACCCTTATGTGTCTGCAATTGGTTTTTTCCCCGGGGAAAAAGAGACGGGGAAACGGGGCGTTTTTCCATTTTTGGGGAAAAACCCACGGGATTTCCATTCATATTTGGTGTAAATTTGGGGAAAATTTCGTCGATGACCCATTCCCTTTCCCCAGGTTTCTCTCTCTTTCTCTGGAAAAAGTCCAAGGCTTTTGGGCAAGGTCATGTTAGGGCATATGTTTTTTGATGCAAAGCGTAGCAGGCGGGGGTTATATTTACATTAAATGATGGCCTGCTGGAGGCCCATAGGGACTATTTGCGCACCCCGTTAAATTTTCCAAAAGGGAGGCGTTTTTGGGAAATCCAAACGTCTTCGGATCCCCATAACCCTTATGCGGGCTAAAGGGAATTTTAGAAAATACGAAAAATCATTTTTTTCCGTTGGGGAGGGGGGTGGGGTAGGTTTTTGGCACGACTTACAAAACCCCATTTTCCCAAAAAAAAATTAATTCTTAGAATAGTCACCCCCCAGGGGCCGGGTTTGAAAACTGAATCTAAACCCAAATAGAAGCTTTCTGGGGCATTTTTAAAAGATTTTTTCCGGGAAAAGGGCCCATATCAGTCCCTAGCCCGTGGGTTTTTAATTAATCTTCCCTCAGCCCCCCTAAATTAACAAGGATCAAAAAGGGAACATTTTCCCCCCTATTTCGCAGCAAGGGGTTTAGAGACACTTTTAAATTTTAAATTTGGGAAAAAAAAATAAGTCCCCAAAGGGCCCGGGAAGGGATTTTCCGGGGAGTATTTTTAAATCTTACGGGAGTCTCGGGCCCCAAAATCCTGACAGATCTTATAATGACATATATTGCAATAACACCCCCGGGGGGAAGCATTTCAGGAAGCCCGAACGGGGCTTACCCCTAAGCCGGGGAAGGATCCAGGGGGATGGGGGTTTTTAAAACCGCCCAAAATCCCCCCTCAATATGACTATAAAATATTACCACGTTTCCCGGGGCTAATGGGAAATGCAGGATTTCCCTCCCGCAGCTCTTGCCCTCCAACGCAATGGGGTTTGGAGGGGCACACTCCTCTGGGGTATCCGTACGGGCAATTCGGGGGAAAAGCTGTTTCCCAACCCTACCCTTTCCCCACTACTTTGTTCTCGGTTTTGGGATGCCGAAAGGGTTTTGACTCCATTTTTTTTAAAAATTCTTAAAACACCTATTTGAGGTACAGGGGCTTCGGGCCCCACCTTTCTTGACTTTTTTTTTTGGTTTGAAAAAACTGGGGCCCCCACAACCCTTACAATTAATGTTTTAAAACTACCCCCGCATTTCAAAAATTCCGGGGGCCCAGACGGGGTTTTGTCCATTTTTCCCCCCTTTTTTTTGCCCTCGCGCTTAAACCCTTTTTCCTACGCTATTTAAAAAACGGGGGGGGAAATTTCAAGGCATTCTTTTTGGCCCAGAAATAGAAATTCGTTTTATCAGCTTTTGGGGAAATGATTGCTGCTCTTTGTTTTCTCACAACCCCAACAGACACTCCCGATTTGGGGTCAACCTCACAAATTTGGGGCTTTATTACTAAGGGCCCTTTCCCAACTCCCCCGTTAGGGACCCCGAATTTTTCTTTTTTAAAGTGGCAAAAATCTTCCATAACCAATTTGGAGTTAAATTTACAAGCCCCCACCCTGCTAAACTATAGTCAACGAATCGGGCCCTATTTATGAAATTCCCAATGAGAAAACGGGCCCCTGTTTGGTGGGGGCCTTTACGTTTTTCCTTTGCGGGTAGAGCAAATTTTTTTAAAATTTGGGGGTTTTCCCCCGGGCCCCTGTATTTTTTTTTTCAAACCCCTTTCCCATTGTATTGCGTCCTCGAGATAAAAAAATTGATTAATAGGTTTTTTTCCTCCTTTATCTGGAATGGAAAACCCCCTCGTTTTCCCTTTTTATTGTTTTTGGCCCCCAGCCCAGGTCCCATGGGGGACTCAATTTTCCGAACACTAAATTTTAAAAAACCTTGTTTGCCAACATGTGTTTTCCCCGGACTGGTAGGGATAAAATAATTTCAAAACCGGGAAGACTTGGGGGCCAAAACTGTCCCCCCTTCCTCACTGATAAATCTTTTACATCTTCCGTAGGGTGGTCTCCCTCAGGAGTTTTAAGAAAACCCTTGTTCTTTGGTCTTGGAAGACGTGGGTGCCATTCGTAAAAACCGGGTTTATCGGGGAAAATTTTTTTGGGGCCTCAATTTTTTCATAACCCCGCCTTTCAAAGGGGTTTAAAGTCCCCCAATTTTTTAAAACACTGGTCTGATAGGGGCCTTAGAAGGTAGGAGATCTGGTAGGATTTCGGGAAAGGAAGGTGTTGTCCTTTAACAGTTTGGGCACAAAAATTTTGATTCATCCCGCTCACACCCTTTTTCCATTTTTTTGCGGGTTACAGAGCTATTCCCACTGGGGGTTGCCCGGGTCTTTGGGGCAACTGATTTGGGGAAAAGGACACGGCCCTTTTTGATTTACTCCCGGGGTTTTTTTTCCCGGGTTCACGGGGGAAGGGGTTTCTGGGTTTTCCATTACCCCTCAGACATTCTTGGACTAGGAATCTGGGCCCCTTTTCAGGCCCAATTCAGATGGACCGCGAAAACCCTAACTTACATATTGAAAAATTTATTAGTGGCACCCCCGAAAAACTAAACATACCCCCAGCACCCCTTTTTGGGGAGATGCCCCAAAAAAATTTTACCCCCGGGTTATAAAATAAACCGCACCGTAATTTTTTTTGGGGGAGGTACCCCCCCTTTCACCCTCCCTGTGCTAGAGGGCGGGGGGGGGGAAAGGCATCGCGGATCAAATTTCATTGTTTCGGGGAAATTTGTCCATTTTTAAAACCTTGGGAGGGAATTTTTACCCTTGGCCCGGGAACTCACACATTTTTTTGACTTTCCCCTTCCCTCCCCCCAATGTGGGTTTCTTTTTGGAATCCTAGCCCCAAATTTGCAAGTCCCACCCCACACCAAAAAATTAAATCTCAGAAACTCAGCACTTTGCATGCAAGACCATACTTAAAAACGTGGGGAAGGTCCCACTCAACCCACATTACGGCTTTTTTTTAAAAAAAAAATTATCCTTTTTTTTGGCGTAGGAAATTTGGGGGGATGCTTCTTTGCAGAAAAAATCCAAGTGGGGAAGGTTTTTTTCCTAACCTGGAAAGGCCCGAAATTTAATATTTTTCCGCTCAAAAACCCGCAACCCCTTTTTGTTTTCAATACACCACTTGGAAATTTGGGAGTGTGCTGCTGGAGGTCAACCCCCCAATTTGATAATCCGCCACCCTGCTGAAGGGGGGATGACAATCACTTGTTGCCCCTATTCCTCTTGCCGTCTTCGGGGGGGGCGGACCCCGGGGCCACCCTGGGTTTCCCCTTCCCCTTTTCCCCCCCCTTTTTTCCCTTTTTTTTTTTTTTTTTTCCTTTTCCCCCCTTTCCCCCAGGGGGTTCCAACCCTCAAAATCGGAGTATATTAATTTTCCCCGAAAAGGAAAATGCTTTATTTCCCAAAAATTTAAACTGCCTTGTGGGGGACTCATTCGCAAAAGTCTACTTTTGGTTTTGAAAAATGTTCGAAAATCTGCTCTTTTTTTCCCATAATTTTGCCCGGGATGGCATGCCCATTTTTTGCAGATTACATATTTACAGGGCTGTTAAATGCATTCCCTTTTTCCCCCCCTCATATCCACCCTTTTCCCCCGTTTTCCCCCCTTCCCCCCCCCTCCCCCCCCTAAACTCCCCTTTGTTGCTTTCCCCCCTGTTGGGGGGAAATTTTTGTTTGTTTCCTATTTTCTGAAAGCCCCCAAAAAAATAACGTTTAAAAAAAAAAAAAAAAAAGGTCAAACACCTCCCCAAAAATGTTTAAAAAAAATGGCCAAAAGGGGGTAAAATAAACGCCCTTAAATTGGGTTCCCGTGTTAAAATCTATGTAGGTTGTAAAAAACAGCAAATTTGGGGAGTTTGCTGTTAGAAGGAACCAAACCCAGAAAAAACATTTTATCTGATGGGCCAAGGATAATCAATAAACATTGGTTTTCCCTGCCCGAAATTACCCAAAAATGGGGGGTGCTGAAAGGTTTACCTATTTGGCAACACCCAAAGACGGGGGCTTTTCAAGCAGCAACACATTTCAATAGTCTTCAATATGGTATCCTGCTTGATTCCACATTACTTGACAAAAGTCATCAAGCAGCCCTAGCCTAAAAGTACAATATAATGGGTCAGCACAATACAGGTAATTTTCGTAAACCCAAAATCCAAGTGGGGGGTTTTTTTGGGGAAATTTTATTCATTTTTTGTTTTCCCGCAGTAGGTTTAAAAGGGTAACCCGGCCCCAGAATTTTCCCCCCAAGTCAATTTAAAGGGGGTTTCCCTATCACACATTATGGCCCTATTTTGGGAGAAAATGGCATCAATTTTGAAAATTTGGGGCCCCCAACCCTTTTAAAAATTTGGGGATGTTTTTTCACCTTTCTAAGCTCAATTTTCCTGCCCCCTACCCCTTTATATAATTTTAAAAAACTGCCCAAATTTTAAACAGCGGTTTCACCGTTTTAAAAAAATGAGGGTTCAAGGTTTTTAAAAAAATGTAGGAAAGGCACAAGCCATTTACTTGTGAAACCGGATTCCCACAATCTTAATGATCATTTTAAAAATTTTGACCCTTTTTCAATCAAAAAATTTTTTTAAAATTTGAAAACTTGCAAATAGAGGGCGTTACCATTTTAAAACAGGAAGGGTTTTTTTTTAACAAACTATCGTAAACCCCAAATCAAACCCAACCGCTCCATTTTTTACCTTTGACCCCGCAGGGGTCTGATCAGCGGAGGCTAGCTTTGTGTTCTATGTCAGATTTATACCTCATACACCTTACAACTCTTATGGCTACGATCCCTGTATCTGCAATATTAGTGACAGGAGTGCAGCTGCTTCCAGGAGTGGAGATAAATTTTAATTCCCGCAGTTTAAACCCATTAGATGCAGTGGTCAATAGAGACTGAAGCATTTATTGGCTAGGGGAACCTGTCACAATGAATATGCAATCTTATAGTCTGGTAGCATGTTATAGACCAGGAGCAGCTGAGCAGAAGTTGTATTTTATTCAATTGAATCTCTGATTATTTTGGGTTAAGGGGGTCCGGGGGGGTCTTGGTTTTGTGGGCTTTTCAGGGAAACTCGGGATGAAAACCATACAAAGGGAAAAATGGTAATCCCTGTAAAAAATGCAAAAAGGGGCTCCTTGGAAACCCGGTTTTTTCTCTTCCAAAAAATTTGGGGGAGCCTTTTTTTGCTGGTTCCCAAACAGAGCTTGCAAAATTTGGAAAAAGGGGCGTTTCTCCTCCCCGCAGGGTGTATCTTCATTCCTGCTGACCCCACCCCCAAAGTGTGCACATGGGATTCATTTCTGTGTGAGGGGGGGGGGGAAAAAGGTTCCCGGGTTTTCCCCTTTGGGAAACATTGGAAGTGAAAACTAATTTTAAATCGATAGTGTTTTTCTAAATTTTCCCCTCTCTCTATATAAAACTGTAACTAGAATGTGCATTTGAAATTCCCGGGAAATCAGGGAAAAAAAGGGCGGGTTTTTTTTTTCTGTCCCTCACATAGTGATTTATCCTTCAGATTAAATTTCACCTCTGACCTCAACAAAATCCGCAAACAAAAAATATACCTTTATCTGTGTTTTCATGGGAAAGGGACACTGTCTCAAGTGGGGTTTTTGTGGGAAATGCGCATCGGTCTCAGTTTTTTTTTACATGGGACTGCACAATACAGTTGTGTTTGGTGATTTATGTGGGGCTGCACATCTGAGTCACAAAAGTGATTTATGTGAGGGTGCACAGTTTCAGTTTTGGGTTTTGTGATTAAGGGGGGCTCCCATCTGTGTCCCAAAAAAATTTTACGTGGGAACCCCGCACAGTTTCAGATAAGTTCTTTTCTGTATTTTTAAATTTTGGGACTTTCACACAGGGACAAAAATGGGTTTGTCGTCCCCCTGCAACCCGCTTTCTTGTTTCTTCTGTCCAAGCTCCCCCCCTGAGGTTGGAAATGTGCTTGTTTTTTGACCCACGTAAGCGGGTTCATAAATCAGGCGCCCTTCTTAAGCCCTTTTTATGCGCATGAAATTTCAAAACATGCGCCCCAAGTGTCTAAAAATACGCTAGATTTACTATATAAAAGTTTTAAAACTGGTTTTATATAAGTTAAAATTGTAAGAAAATTGGGCAGTATCGCTTTAACCTTTCCGCCCCATTTTTCATCCTTTTTGTTTAGTGAAATTTGTTTGGTGGTTTCTTTCTGATTCATAGGTCACATGATTCAATGTTCGTTATTTTGATCACATGACTAGTAATTGTGGAAAACACAAGATTTTTTTTTTACAAAGGCAACACAAATTTACACATTTTTGGTGCACGAATAAAACCAATGAGGTTTGAGGAAAAAACATTTACATTTCTACCAAAAAAGCAACACCCCACGCTGTTTCATAAGAGACCCAAAACATGTAGCCAAAGTGAGACCACCGTCACAGAGGAAAAGAAAAAACAATGTTTGAGTATTTTAGGTTTCCCTATTTACAATGAACACTATAAAATAACAGGAAAACCGCCCCCCAAAAAAGTGGTCTTTCCCCAAAAAAGCCTTAAAAAGAATTGAATATTTGTATAACAAGGTGATCTAAAAATCTGAAGTCCACATCATGGCAAATATCATTATGCAGCGAACAAGATAATCCTACTTAATCACAGGATAATCCCACGTACCTTTCTTTTGATGTTTTCCAGAAGTTCTGCTTTCCCCTTTTTGAAAAACGGATGCTGGAACTCGATGCAGGAGCCCCGATCAGATTTCACAAGCCCACTCTCCAGACTCATCACTTTCCTAAAGCCATCTACAAGGAGGCAGATCAGTTACTATAAAACTGGGAAATATTTTAAAGGTGTCAGTGATTTCTGTGACAATGCTAAATATACTGCTCACTGTGCATTTGGTCACTTCTGTCAGTCCCATAGCGTTGAAACGAAGCAACAGTGCTTCATTCCAACTTCTCCTCAATATGGTTGTGACGATAAGGAGCAATGCATCTTTGAATGCCTAAGCATGACAGAAGCTCAATGTCTAAATTTAGGCTATGCCACATGTCAAACTCCACACCTACAGAACAAATCCAGCCCCCCCACATCATTTTACATGGCCTGCAAGAGTTTAGATACAGTGGGATGGGCAAGACCCAGATGCAAGACTGGCACTCCACTGTCCCCGGAAAACACAGCCAACACTTGGAAGAGATAGTGGCACCAGCACAGGGTGCCACCCTGGCTATGGCAGGCACCTCCATACTTCTCTGTTCAGCAACTCGCAGGTGGCGGCACAGCTCTGAGAGGAATACCCAGGCACTCCTAGGCCTCGTTCACACGGCTTATTTCAGAACGTATTTACATCGGATTGCCGATCGTAAATACGTTCTGAAATCAGTTGAAAATCAGTTGCAAATAAGTGCCACTAAGTGTGGCACGTATTTGTAACTGATTTCCCGACGGATTCACCATCACCAATCATTGTAGTGGTGAATCCGTCGAAAATAATTGACATGCACATTGTTTTTCCGTCCGGATTGCCGTCGTCAATCCGCGGCGGCAATCCGGCACGGAAATACGCGTCGTGTAGGAACGACGAGCCGTATTTCTATTGAAATCAATAGAAAATAGGCTGTTACTTATTTCTGATTGATTTGCCGACGGATTGACGAACGTCACTCAGTCGGCAAATCCGCGGCGAAATAAGCCGTGTGAACGAGGCCTTATCCTCAAACAGCCTTCAGACGGCCCCATAATGCTGACGTGGCTGTTAGAGAAAATGAATCTGACACCCCTAGTCTCCACCTTCTTCCTGGTGACCCGCACTGCAGATACAGCGAAGGTTTCGTCTGCTAGCTGCTATAGTCACAGGAACATGTCGTATCCCACCAGATTCTCTGTCCAAGTGTGAACATCCCAGTAGTACAGGAACAAAGTGCAATGGTGAGCTCTGTTCTGAAACACCACAGTCTAGTGGTCAAATCACTGAAAGTAACCGTACACATCTCCGCACAAAGTGGTTCTTTACCATATATCAATTGGTTCCGTGATGACCATTGTATGTTGAAACCATAACTCTACAGAAAATAGTAATTGGCTCTAAAGCCCAGAAATGTTACCAAACATAACACAAAATGAAAGCTAAGGAAGTTAAAGGGGGGTTAGTCTGTCAGGATATGATGAACAATTGAAGAATACTTACAGTTAGGGCCAGAAATATTTGGACACTGACAAGTTTTCGATTTGGGTCTGCAGCCCCACTTTGGTTTTTGAAAGGGAAACCTCTACAACAAATTCAAGTGCAGTTTGAAACTTTTAAATTTTAGGGGGCCTTGTGAACATAGCCTTAGAATTTACGTAAAGGAAAGGTGCTGAAGCTACTTCACAAGGCTGCCAGGGGGGGCTTCAGGAGGTTCTGATTTTGGGGAAAACCACCTAATCTAGCTGTGAGAAAGGGTTAGAGGGGTTTCTCCCGGGCAGTAAAAATTATTGAAAATGGCTAATTTAGAAAAAAGGTTTTTTTAGAGCGTCCGAACTTTTAGTAAGCCGGATTAAGTTTTACGTACATTAACATGAAAACCTTGGAAATTTGCTTTTTGTTGGTTTGTAGGGTCCTTAAAACAATAAGCTGACACAGCTGCCAACTGCAGCTCCCAATGATCAATGAAAGAGGGCACACTCTTGGTGTTCAGTTTTCCTGCATCGCCTGCCCCTCCACCAAAAAAAATATTTCCTGTCCGTATTTTTTAAACTCTGAAAGCACAAAAATCTCGTCTCCCCTGCCTCGAACTGAAAACATCTCCTTGGACCTCCGCTAGCCCCTCGCTCCCCCCCAAAAACCACCCTTAAACTCTGCTGCCCGTTGATTACCTCTTCCTCGCTCCCCTGCCTCCCCCCTCTCCCGATCCCTTCATGGCCCCCCCATTGCCCAGGAACCCAGATCAAGCTAGCAACTTTGACCTACAAGGCTCCCCATAACCTCTCCCCCCCTTTTAAACTCTGCCTTAATTTGATACTCCCCCTCACGCACCTCCCCTCAAAAACCTTCTCCCCCCCGCTCTCCTTTTATACCTCCTCACATAACCGTCTCCAAGCTTCTCTCGTGCTTCCCCCACATTTGGGAATCACTGCCCCAAAACCTCAGTTTCCCCCCTCTCTCCCCGGCTTAAAAACGAAACCCTGAAACCCCCTCTTCGGATTGCCTTTAAACCATTAAAAGGTTGACGCTCCCCCCCAAAACAGTCTGCCCCCCACCTTCTGTTCTTCACCCCTTCCCTTGTAGATTGTAAGCCCTCGCGGGCAGGACCTTCTCCCTCTGACAGTTGTTAGTCATTATTGTTACTTTGTAATTGTTTGACCAATGTTATTTATGTACCCGCCTGAAAGGGTCAGCGCCCCGGGAATCAAGGCCTCCAAAATAAATGATAATTATAATAATGGGTTAAACAAAAAAAATCTGATCGAAAAGTAGGAATTGTACACATTTCTTTACAAACACTCATTTTAGGAGCCAAAGTAATTGGACAAATAAACATAACCCAACCAAAATATTTTTATTTCAATATTTTGTGGCAAAATCCTTTGGAGCAATCACTGCCTTAAGTCTTGAACCCATGGACATCACCAAACGCTGGGTTTCCTCCTTCTTAATGCTTTGCCAGGCCTTTACAGCCGCAGCCTTCAGGTCTTGCTTGTTTTGGGGTCTTTCCGTCTTAAGTCTGGATTTGACCCAGTGAAATGCATGCTCATTGGGTTGAGATCTGGTGATTGACTTGGCCATTGCAGAATGTTCCACTTTTTGGCACTCAGAACTCCTGGGACTTTGGCTGTATGCTTGGGGTCATTGTCCATCTGTACTATGAAGCGCCGTCCGATCAGCATTTGGCTGATCTGAGCTGAAAGTATACCCCGGGTACACTTCAGAATTCATCCGGCTACTCTTGTCTGCTGTTATGTCATCAATAAAAAACAAGTGACCCAGTGCCATTTTAAAGCCATGCATGCCCATGCCATCACGTTGCCTCCACCAAAGTTTTAAATGAGATGTGGTGTTTCCTTGGATTTATGTGCCGTTCCCTTTCTTCTCCAAACTTTTTTCTTTCCATCATTCTGGTACAGGTTTATCTTTTTTCTCATCTGTCCATAGAATACTTTTCCAGAACTGAGCTGGGCTTCTTGAGGTGTTGTTCGGCAAATTTAACTCTGGTCCCGTCTATTTTTGGGATTGATGAATGGTTGCATCTAGATGTGAACCCTTTGTATTTTTTCATGGGTCTTCTCTTTTCTGTTGACTTAGAGACAGGTACACCTACTTCACTGAGAGTGTTCTGGACTTCAGTTGATGTTGTGAACGGGTTCTTCTTCACCAAAAAAAGTATTGCGGCGATCATCCACCACTGTTGTCATCCCTGGACGCCCAGGGCCCTTTTGGAGTTCCCCAAACTCACCAGTTTAATTCCTTTTTTCTCAGAATGTACCGACTGTTGATTTTGCTACACCAAGCATGTCTGCTATCTCTCTGATGGATTTGTTCTTTTTTTCAGCCTCAGATGGTCTGCTTCACATCAATTGAGAGTTCTTTGACCGCATGTTGTCTGGGCACAGCAAAAAGCTTTCCAATGCAAAAACCCACCACCTGGAATTTAACCCCAGACCTTTAAAACTTCATTGATTACAGGTTAACGAGGGAGACGCCTTCAGAGTTAATTGCAGCCCCTTAGAGTCCATTGTCCATTACTTTTGGTCCTTAAAAAAGAGGAAAGGCAATTGCATTACATAAACTATGATTCCGAAACCCTTTCTCCAATTTGGATGTGGAAACTCTCCATATGGCAGCTGGGAGTGTTTCCACTTTAGCCCATATTATTATATATAATTTTTTTTTAGTTCTGAACATGTTTTTAAAAACAGCTAAAATAACAAAACTTGTGTCACTGTCCAAATATTTCTGGCCCTAACTGTACCTCATAAACCCTGTTCCACCACTGCGGCTGTCCCGGTGATCCCGGCAGTAGACGTGCCTGCTAATCCTTTATGTTCACTGAAGGACCACCGCAGCCTGGGAATGGTTTCACCTGTCACATGAAGGATGAACGGGCAACTCTACTGTCAGGATCACCGGGAGGGCCGCGGCGATGGAGCAGGGGGTCCAGAAGTTAAAGGGCTTGTCTCACTACATGGATTCATCTTATCTCAGTCCTGTTTTCTTGGTTTCACTTTGAATTTAGAGGCGTGTTTACTGGCCTCCACTAGGCTGCAGTAGAAGCCAGGTCTGTAGCTCTAGCAATCAGTGCTGGCAGCCTATCAGGACAGATCCAACAGGTCAGTAGCTATAGCAACCTGAGGAGCTGATGCAGCCCATACAAGAGGGGATATCTAGGAATAGGTTTGGGGCACTGTTAATGGACACATATTGCAAAGTGACTTGTTTTTGCAGGATCTTTAACATAAAAAGCAATCCTTGTATTGAGACAACGCCTTTAAGTATTCTTCTATTTTTCATTATGCCCTAACAGGCTAGCAAGCATTTTGTAGCGACGGAGCACTCCTTTAAGCAGATAAATTCCTTGCATATAACACATTACACCTACACATGTTAAGCTGGCGGATGAAGCTGGACAGGTTGTTGTGCTTGAAGTACTTGGGAAGAATCTCTTTGGAGAACCTCTGTTCATCCAGGATACAAAAGTTCTGGCCATTCTGTAAAAGAAACACAGACATTTAACTGCAGGAAGCGGCGTCCTCCGACAGAAGTGATCAAGAGGGGAGGAAACAGTCACTAATTCAAAGTGAACTGTTCAATCAGGGCAAAGGAAAGTCCTCTGTGGAACACATGGTGCTGGCGAGAACATACTGATAGGTTTCCCTGAAGTCCAGGTGAGCCTGCATGTAGGACACCTTCTTCTTAAAGGGGTCGTATGGTTTTAAAAAAAATAAATGACTTTCAATAGGCTCCGTTCCAATGCTGAGCTCCGGTCCTGCTGGTTGTAGCAGATGAGGTCACATTTAGGGTTTGTTTCCTCCGTGTTACATACGCTTTTAGCTGCGTGTCTGGACCCGTCTGTCGGACCCCAAACACGCAGCTAACAAATAGCAATGCGATTTTACATTGCTTTTAATTTGAAACACACATCGGCGTTCACACGAGCGATTGCTAAAGCGCGCCTCATTGCATCTTTCGGATCCGTTCCAAGAACGGACAAGTCAATTCTTGGTCCAAAAGATGCAGCAGCTGCGTGTTGGATCTGATCCACGCTACGTGTCTGGATGCGATTTTCGAGTTCAACACGGACCCGAAATCGTACCCAAAAACGCTGTGTGAACAGCTCCTTACTTTTCACGTGAACCTGCAGCCAATCGTGTGACTGCTGAGGCCTGTGACAGTGAGCATGATGTGATCAGCAAGCTGCCCACGGCCAGAGCTCAGCAATGGAGTGGAGCCTTGGAAAGGCGAGACTTTTTTCTAATTTCCCTTTTGCTCGTCAGTGTAAAACATATTTATTGGATACGACTTTAGAACACCAAAAAAATTGTAAATGTGCAAAACGCTGCAG
Source organism: Phyllomedusa bahiana (assembly GCA_025379985.1). NCBI lineage: Eukaryota > Metazoa > Chordata > Amphibia > Anura > Hylidae > Phyllomedusa > Phyllomedusa bahiana. Next base: position 144,008 of record JAODAL010004714.1, read on the forward strand.
GAAGTGGGAAAAAAACAGTTCTCAACAAAAACGTCCTGAATAACATTTGTGGAGTCTATGAAATTGTTCCAAGACACATTATGGTCTTCCATCGCTGCCATGTTTTCTGTTTTACTACTTCCTGTCCCGGGCAGGAAGTAGTAAAACAGTCCTCTTTGTACACCCTAATGCATTGTCTATACAATGCATTATGCTGTATAAACGATTGCGCCCCCTAGTGATAAAGCAACCCTAGAGGGACTCATAACAGCAAAAAAAAAAAAATGTAAAAAGTTCAAATACCTCTTTTGCCATTTTACAAACAAAAAAATAAAAAGTTACACATAATTGGTATTGCACAAAAAAAGTATGATTAAAATATAACATGATACATCCCGTATGCTGAACATTGTAGAAAAAATTTCCAAACGCCAAAATTGCACCAATAAAAAGTACACTTCAGCCCACAAAAAATGCACTCAGGTCTATAGGTGTTACTACAAAAAAGTGATCGGTCGCAGAAAATGTTAAAAATAGAAAACGTTTGGATTTTTATTACGGTACGAAAACATAACAAAAACCCCACATTTGGTATTGCTGAAATTGTATCAACCTGTAGAATAATAGAATAATAATAATGCATCATTTTTACCAAAGATCGGCGCCGTAAAAGCAGAACTCCCACAACAATGGCGCAAGTAAGTTTTTTCAAATTTTATCCCAATTGGAAATTTTTTGCGGTTTCCCATTATATTCTATAGTACGGTGAACGATACCATTAGAAAGTGCATCTTGTCCCGCAAAATAAAAGCCCTCATATGTCTATGTAGGTGGAAAAACATAAAAGTTATGGCTCTGGAAAGGTGAAGAGGGAAGAACGAGCGTGAGAAAAAAAAAGCCTCCATCATGAAGGGGTTAAGATTGGTGATCATCAGCATGAAGCTCCACCACAGAACAGCTTCGGGCTTGTATTAAAAACGTTAGATCAAAGGGGATTAATAGAACACTAAACTGCAGGAAACTTAAATTCCCTAAAACTTCCCATTAGAGGTAAAGAAAGTGCCAGAGAGCCCTTGTGGTAGTGGCCATTGCCAGCCAGTACGTCGCCAACAGGTCGTACCATGGAAGTACAGTGCATACTGGCAATCCATCCGGCCCTGCCTGTAAACAGGGGCAACCGCTATTAGGCTATGTTCACATGGCGTAATTGCGAGGAGATATTTCGCCCGCAATTACGCCATGTGCTCCGCCGGCCCCATAGACATTCATTATTCACGGCGCGTATTCCACAGTTACAATGCGAACTATGTATTACGTAGAATGACTGGGGGATAATAAAACAAAAGTATCTCGCCAGTATTTCGCGCAGTACGGCGCGAAATACTGGCCGAGATACGTCCCAAAATAAGCTGTGTGAATATAGCCTTATGATGCACTATTGCGAAATCTCTCAGACATAAGTTGGGGTTATTTCTGAGCAGAAAGCATTCCCTCGGGAATGCTGAAGAAGCAGCTCATGTTGTGACCCGTCACATTACAGCGGCTCGGAGAGCTGCAGCCTGGGGCACCTCAGAGCACTGACACACACAACAGGAGCCCATTCCTTTTATAGCCCCAATAACAACCTCCCTCGCTGCTCGAGTCTCCGGATCCGCCACCCTCCGCCCACATTCCTGTCCCGGCCTCGGCACCTTACGCCAGGGTCCTGTCCGGCACTTCCGCCCAAGTCTAGTACGGCCTTCCCGCCAGTCTGTCCGCAACTTCGCCCAGGTCCTGTTCGGCTCCCGGCACCTTCCGCCCAGTCCTGTCCGGATCCGGCACCTTCCGCCCAGTCCTGTCCGGATCCGGCACCTTCCGCCCAGTCCTGTCCGGATCCGGCACCTTCCGCCCAGTCCTGTCCGGATCCGGCACCTTCCGCCCAGTCCTGTCCGGATCCGGCACCTTCGCCCGTCCTGTCCGGGCTCCGGACAACCTTCCGCACCCGTCCGGTCCGGTCGGCCCACCCTCCGCCCAGTCCTGTCCGGATCCGCCACCCTCCGCCCAGTCCTGTCCGGATCCGCCACCCTCCGCCCAGTCCTGTCCGGATCCGCCACCCTCCGCCCAGTCCTGTCCGGATCCGGCATCTTCCGCCCAGTCCTGTCACTGTCTGCGGATGTTCACACACTGTTTTGAATATACATTTTTCAGAACCAAAAAACGTATTCAAAAAGCGCTGCGTAAAACGCCCATACAACCCACTACCCAAAGCGTGCTGCGTGTTTAGATGTGTTTTTGCTGCAGCAGAAATGCCTCCTATAGTTTTAAATAGGGCGTCTGCTGCGTAAAATGCATCTAGAATTAACATGCGAGCCCAAAACATGGATCCAAACTAAGTCGTGTGAACATCCCCTATCAGTTGGGGTTTTACAAAGTAAACGTGTGGCAGCGGCCATAGTTACCATAAGGGCGCCGCCAGGTCATGTGTTGGCTGCGAGGCAAGTTCTGTGCTAACAGGAGGAGGTTACTGCAAATCACATTGTAAAGGACAGAACAAGGGGCAGAAGTTTGGTTCCCATCAGACACACGCAGGAAGGTCGTCCCCACCTCCACAACCAGGATGAAATTGTTGCAGAATTTAGCAGAGGATTGGTGCAGTCACTGGTGGGATAGCGCAGCAGCAGGGACGTGCATCTGATGCTACAGAGATCTTACACTGCTGTGTTAGGGTTTTGTTTCCCACCCACCTCCCCCCACATTTTCGGGACCAGTCGACACAGGAGCTGACCCCAGATGCAGAGTTTACAGGGGGGTCTGTGCATCTACAGGAGGAGCTCACAGTTGGGGAAGGGGCTTGAAAGTAGAAAAAAAAAGTCAGCTCATTGCTCTGCTCCCAGCCGTGATGTCATATTCATCGGCCTGTCACATGACACTGCAGCCAATCACAGGCCCCAGTGGTCAGGTGATTCATGCACAAGAGACTACTAAGGCCAGTGATTGGCTGAAGTGTCATGTGACAGAGGAACGCGGATTACTGGCACATCCACAGCAGAAAACCAAGCATCAGCCCAGGATTCATATAAATCCATCTATAGCAAAACCTGAACATGTGAACACAGCCTCATGACGGCCCGGACACCGCGGGGACTCCTGCCATTCACCTCTACAGCTTCAGCTCTTAGGAAGGATTAAAGAGAAGTCAGATCCCACAAATGAAGCCGAGCACAGGAGATACCTCAGGATCTGATACCCACAACAAAGCCCTCTGTGCCACCAGCAGCCCTAATCCCCAGGGGGGCGTGTCCTACCACCCACGCATTTTGATAATCCTCAGGGGAGGGGCGTGTCCTACCACCCCCGCATTTTGATAATCCCTCAGGGGAAGGAGCATGTCCTACCACCCCCCGCATTTTGATAATCCTCAGGGGGGGGGGGGGTGTGTTCCTACCAACCCCCCGAATTTTGATAATCCTCAGGGGAGGGGCCGTGTCCTACCACCCCCCGCTTTTTGTAATCCTCAAGGGGAGGGGCCGTTGTCCTACCAACCCCCCCGCATTTGATATCCTCCAGGGGAAGGGGCGGGTCCCTTCCTCCCCCAGCATTTTGATAATCCTCAGGGGTGGGGGGGAGCGTGTCCTACCCCCCCCGCTTTATGATAATCCTCTCTTTTATACATACTCTCACATACATATTAGTGGGGTGGCGTGTACTACCACCTCCGCTTTTTGATAATCCTCGGGGGCGTGTCCTACACCCCCCGCATTTTGATAAGTCCTCAGGGAGAGGGGCGTGTCCTCCACCCCCGCTTTTTGATAATCTCGGGGGAGGGGCGTGTCCTACCACCCCCCGCATTATGATAATCCTGGGGGGGGCGGGCGGGCGGGGGCGTTGTCCTACCACCCCCGCCCATTTTTGATAGTCCACGGGGGCGGGGGGGGGGGGGGGGGGGCGTGTCCTACCACCCCCGCATTTTGATAATACTCAGGGGGGGGGCGTGTCTTACCATACCCCCGCATTTTGATAACTCCTCAGGGGGGGGGGGGGGGGGGCGTGTCCTACCACCCCCGCATTATGATAATCCTCGGGGGGGCGCGGGGGGCGTGTCCTATCACACCCCCCGCATTTTGAATTTTGACTAATCCTCGGGGGGCGTGTCCTTCCACCCCCGCATTTTGATTAATCCTCTGGGGAGAGGGCGTGTCCTACAACCCCCGCATTATGATAAATCCTAGGGGGGGGGTGGCCGGGCGTGTCTACCACCCGCATTATGGATAATCCTCAGGGGGGGCGTGTCCTACCACCGCCGCATTATGATAATCCTCAGGGGGGGGCGAGTCCCACCCCCGCATTATGATAATCCTCAGGGGGGGCGTGTCCTACCACCGCCGCCATTATTGATAAATCCTTCAGGGGGGGGCGTGTCCTACCACCGCCGCATTATGATAATCCTCAGGGGGGCGTGTCCTACCACCCCCACATTTTGATAATCCTTCAGGCGCGGGGCGTGTCCTACCACCCCCACATTTTGATAATCCTCAGGGGGGCGTGTCCTACCACCCCCGCATTTTGATAATCCTCAGGGGGGGCGTGTCCTACCACCCCCGCATTATGATAATCCTCAGGGGGGCGTGTCCTACCACCCCCGCATTTTGATAATCCTCAGGGGGGCGTGTGAGACCACCCCCGCATTTTGATAATCCTCAGGGGGGCGTGTCCGACCACCCCAGCATTTTGATAATCCTCAGGGGGCGTGTCCTACCACTCCTGTATTATGATCCTCAGGGGGCATGTCCTACCACGATGAGATGAAAGTCAATAGACCGGGCTCTGATGGGGCAAATGGGTCTGGAAGAATCAAGGGAAAAATAGTCTGACAGATCAAGAAATTAAAGGAACTGTCAAGTTCAGTGGAAGAAGCCTGAAGATATGAGGAGGGGTCACAGCCAAAGATGTTGGATCCATGACCAGGATTGATTGGTGCCTCAACTGTCTGAGCTCTATGCGAGTGTTCCTACAAGATGAGTTACTTCATACATCGAGTACTATGGGGAGAAAAGGACACACAGTGCTCCAGCGGACATCGCCCCGAAGCAGCGTCAAGGGTTTGGGAAAGGAAGGTTAATGAAAGAATAGAGTTGCTTTTGTCCCCCGCCCCAGACCTCAACCCAATCCAACTTTGGTGGTAGAAAAAGAAAAAAGCTGTAGTCGTACCCAAGTGAGTCGCCAGTCTGCACCAACATTGGGAACTGGAGAAAAACCGGGTTTCAGATTTTGGGCAAGACTGCTTGAACTGGCCCGAGCCCAAACGATTCAGGCAGAGCTGAAACCAAAAGGTGGTTTTTCCCAAAAAAACAAAATAAAAAAAATAACATTTTATTTTTTTGGAACAAAAAAGAACAATTCATTACAGGAAAGAATCTGCAGAAAATAAGAGACTAAAAAGTTGCAAGTCACATTTATTTTTAAAATAGGTAAGATGATTTTTATAAATGATGGAACCCATGTACAAAACGTAGTGGAGGTGGATGTGAGCCTGAATCACAATTTAAAAAATTGTTACCATTTTGCTTGGGGTGTACCTTTTGGGCCTAAAAAAGAGTGTCCCTTTTAGTAAATTTTTGCTCCTAAAGATACAAGACTTTTTTTTCATGGATTTCCTACCCTTTCCCGAACAATAAATTTCCCTTTATTTGAAAAAAAAATCCACCTGTATAATATACTGTAGTGATTTTTACAAAACCGCATGTTTACTTTCGGGGAAACATGTCGTTCTACCAAATAGCTTGTTAAGATCAAAGGGGATAAACAGCCGGGGTTACCATTAACTACAGTAAAATTATCACTTAAACATGCCCATTTTTGGGGGGTCAGGGAAATTGGGGTTGGAGCTTTGGGTTTTTGATTTACAGCCTTGATTATAGTCCTCAGTGTCTCCTTCCCCTGATATTATTATAACCTCCACTGGGTGTGTTTCCTGCCCCATGTAGTATTATCTCCAGTGGGGGGTCTTTTTTATTTTATTTGTCCCCCGTGGGCATCTCTCCTCCCATATTAAATATTATAACTCTAGGGGGGTTTCTCCCGTAGTATAAAAATTCTAGTGGCGTGTCCCTTTTGTATAAAAAACTCTGTGGGCTGTTCCGTATTTTTTATAATTCTAGGGGCGTGTCTCCTGTATTATTATAATCTCTAGTGGGCGTGTCTCCTGTAATATTATAATCTCTAGTGGGCGTGTCTCCTGCAATACTATAATCTCTAGTGGGCCGTATCTCCTGCAATATTATAATCTCTAGTGGGCGTGTCACCTGTAATATAATCTCTAGTGGGCGTGTCTCCTGTAATATTATAATCTCTAGTGGGCGTGTCTCCTGTAATATTATAATCACTAGTGGGCATGTCTCCTGTAATATTATAATCACTATTTGGGGATGTCTCCTGTATATTATAAACACTAGTGGGGTGTTCTCCTGCAAAATATTTAATCTCTATGGGGCGTGTCTCCTGTAATTTATAATCTCTGTGGGCGTATCTCCCTGTAATTATTTATAATCTCTAGGGGCGTATCTCCTGTATTATAATCTCTAGTGGCATATTCCCTGTATATTATAATCTCTAGTGGGCGTGTCTCCTGGAATATTATCATATCTAGTGGGCGTGTCTCCTGTAATATTATAATCTCTAGTGGGCATATCTCCTGTAATATTATAATCTCTAGTGGGCATATCTCCTGTAATATTATAATCTCTAGTGGGCATATCTCCTGAAATAGTAAATTCACTAGTGGGCATGTCTCATGTATTATAATCTCTAGTTGGCTTGTCTCATCTAATATTATAATCTCTAGTTGGCTTTTCTCCTGTAATATTATAATCTCTAGTGGGCTTATCTCCTGTAATATTATAATCTCTAGTGGGCATATCTCCTGTAATATTATAATCTCTAGTGGGCATGTCTCCTGTAATATTATAATCACTAGTGGGCGTGTCTCCTGTAATATTATAATCTCTAGTGGGCGTGTCTCCTGTAATATTATAATCTCTAGTGGGCGTATCTCCTGTAATATTATAATCTCTAGTGGGCATATCTCCTGTAATATTATAATCTCTAGTGGGCGTGTCTCCTGTAATATTACAGTCCCCAGTGGGCATCTCTCCTGCCCCCATATTATTATAGTCTCCAGTGGGCGTGTCTCCAGTATTATTATAGTCCCCTGTATTATTATAGTCCCCTGTGGGCATCTCTCTTGCCCCCATATTCTTATAGTCCCCTGTGGGCGGCTCTCCGGGGCAGCTGCCCCCTCTGCAGCCCCGGGACAGGGAGTGACGTGCCGCAGGGTGACTGCTCCTCTGAGCGGGGACGGACACAGGCGTCATTACCCAGTTCCACGTGATGACGTCATTATTGCTCGGGTCCTCCACCAACGTCCACAGCTTCATGAGGAAAGCAGGAACCGGCGGAGCCGCCACCGCAGCGCTGGGCTCCTTCATCATCTCCCGGACACTGCCCCGGACCCCGCTGGACGCCACCGAGCAACTGCTACCACGCAAACAAGCCGCGCACTTCCGGTGTACTGCGCCCCGCCCACATACCAGACCCGAGGCGTTGATTGGTCAGCACTACAGGGAACACGTGCTGCGCGCTGCTGGGGGGAGGCGGGAGCATTGTGGGAGCCGGAGTGGCCGCCGCCGGGGAAGAGGAGTGTGGGGGAGGGCTGCTAATAATAGTCACAGGGACCTGCGGGGGTCAAGGAACTGCCACCCCCTCTGTAAGCTCTGCTGGCGGGCTGTGCTGGGAGTGGTGGTCACAGGGGAGTCTGCTGCTGCATAGAACGCTATGTTCTGTCCCTCAGGGAGGTCCGCGGACTTGTCAGAACGTTGTGTCACCAGCGAACTTGCTGATATCAGCGGCATCGTGAGGAGAAGGCAAAGTGTGATCACAAGCTTCTACAACCACCTCCAGGGAATATAGACTGCGCGTCCTATAAGGACTGAGAGCGCCCCCTATATACAGAGCCCAGGCCACAGCCCCCTGTATACAGAGCCCAGGACAGAGCCCCCTGTATACAGATCCCAGGACACAGCCCCCTGTATACAGATCCCAGGACACAGCCCCCTATATACAGAGCCCAGGACCCAGCCCCCTGTATACAGATCCCAGGACACAGTCCCCTATATACAAAGCCCAGGACACAGCCCCCTGTATACAGAGACCCCTGTATAGATATCCCAGGACAGAGCCCCCTGTATACAGATCCCTGGACACAGCCCCCTGTATACAGATCCCGGGACCGAGCTCCTGTATACAGATCCCGGACAGCCCCCTGTATACTGATCCCCGGAGAGATACCACTGTATACAGATCACACGACTCATCCCCCGATATAGAGAGCCCAGGACACATCCCCCTGTATACAGATCCCAGGACACAGCCCCCTTTATACAGATCCCCGGACAGCCCCCCCGTATAAGATCCCCGGGGCACAGCCCCCTGTATACGATCCCGGACAGAGCCCCTTATACAGATCCCAGGACAAGCCCCCTTTTACAATCCCGGAACAGACCCT